>WWET01003063.1:167989-197466 GCA_011038615.1 Limnodynastes dumerilii
AAATATAAAAATAATATAATACTGTACACTACACAAACACAATACAACAATATATTATAATAATGTAATATTGTACACAACACATACACACATCAACAAAATATAATAATAATGTAATATTGTACACATCACACAAACACACAAATAAAAACACACCCATCAACAAAATATAATAATGTAATATTGTACACATCACATACATACACACACATATCAACAAAATATAATAATAATGTAATATTGTACACATCACAAACACACAACACAGTGTATTGTATATTGTACACATCACAAACACAGAGACAGGAATTTCCATAAATAGAATCTTTATAAAGGAATAGATTTAAGGGAAAGTTTGAAGCTAAAAGATTTCGGGCAGGATACAGACTTTCAAAAGATTCAGAGGTAGCCACAATCGCTGACCATCACTAATCAGAAATCTGCCGCTCGCACGGACTGTCAGCCAGGGCTACCTTAAGTCTTTCGACTATGCGGAGAGGTCTACTGTACATTGACAGCGAGAGCGTCCACTTGTGGATCCAGCCCCCTCTGTGGATGATGTCTCTTCTCTCATGTGTGTATGGTCAGAATGAGTTCCAATCAGGTAGCACAGATTTGCCTGCAAGCGAGGTACATTAAAAATATTGGTGGCACAGAAATTGGGAGGAAATGGAATTCTGGGTCACTTAAGGTAGAAACAAGGGAAAATATTTTTCGAAAGCAGTTCACTTTCACTGTTGAGGTTACTTAAGTTTGGGCAGTCATGTCTCATGCATCAATGGATTTACCAGTTATCCCGGTCAACCTCTGACTAGACTTTTGGAAACATAATTGCAATCTGTAACCTACTTAGAAAGTCTGATAGAACCTGTTTGGCCTGCACTCATGCCGTGTTTATAACTTCTTATCATTGGACCTTTTCTGTTTGCTTTGTCATTCTATTGGCTCTTTACAGCAGAGCAAATGTATTTGGCTATTTGTTTTGCTTCTCACAGAATGGATTGTACATATTGTATTATTGGGTGTGAGAAAGGCACAGATTTTCTTCCACAGCAATAAAATATCTGGTTGCTGTGAATTGGCAAATTCACTTAAATGTATATTTAGCCTTCGAGCAGTCTTTGACTTAATTTGGCCATATACTGTACAAAGTTCCCAGGTCCAGAGCTACTTTTCCATTAGGTTTCCTAGCGTAGCGTATTTACTATGCACTCCCCTAGGCGCTCCCCTCGCTCGTACGTACTTTTGCCGTTTTACATGTTCCAAACCCTACCTCAACTTTTCAAAGCGTAATTACTGTTGGCCTTAATGGCTGCAGGTACTTACGCGCCTAAGCACGCCCATACTGTACGATTTACATGCCTCACCCCGCCTCCAAAGCATAATTACAGGTGGTGTATGGCTGGCACGCCCCTTCGTACGTAGTTACTATGATGATACATGTCTGACCCTTGCGCTCTGAGTTACGTAATTTTACTAGCGGCTAGCGTAAATTCACTCGCGTACGTAGCTCTGGATCTACCCCAATGTTCCCAGCTCCAGACTTAACACAGCGATGTCTTTGGCAATTGCGGGAGACATCACAAATTGTTACACACCATGCACCGGATACAGATAAAATGCAGGTCTGGATGAGTGTTAGGTTGCATTCTGGTTAGTGTTAGGTTGCATTCTGGTTAGTGTTAGGTTGCAGGATAGGAAGGGGTAAGGATAGGCTCCAGAGGAGAGGGTAAGGGTTAGGGAAGGGTTAGGCTTAAGCTGTGGAGAGCAGAGGTTTAAGGACCCAGATTCACACTTAATATTGTACCTAAAAATACGCAGGCCATGTGTGTATCTTGGCGATTTTATGCACCATCCAGATGTGACGCATGGAAACTCGTTATGCACAGGGTTCAACTCCGTGCCTCATGAGATCTGTAAGAAGAGACATGCCACTACTCCGTAAGTAGAAAGTTAAGAAAAGTGGGTGGGGCAAGTCATTTAAATAGGGCAGTATGGGCGGGGATTGCAAAGTCCGCACGTACTTTATCATAATCCGCACAAAGATACATACGGGAGTTCAGGTAGCTCTATGGACACGGAAGTCAGTAAAGATCCATAAGAAAGAGGGGAGTGTACTTGCCCCTTAGGTGCATACTATTGCGAATCCATGCGTACTTATATCCTTCTTATCTGTGAATCTAGCCCTAGGATAGGGTTAGGGGAGGGTTAGGCTGCAGGAAAGGGAGGGTTAGGTTTAATAATTCAATAATCGGCCGCTAGCAGGGGCCCTCTGTTTTCAGCGCAGACTGACGAAAAATGACGGCAATCGGCACCCGACTGCTGAAAATCAATATGACGATTTTCTAACAGGGAAACTACAGTAGATCCACACTCCCGCAAAATGCGCGCCCACCGCTCTACCAGTACAGAGCTGGATCCAAACTTCCACACCAGAAGTGCTTAATCGAAAAATATGACGGTGGAGCAGGATGCAGAGCTTGTGTATACTAATGGGGGGGGCGGGATAGATCAAATGAAGCATTAGGGGCGTGTTAAGCTCCTAACGTTCTATTCAGACTTCTGAGCTGACCCCATTTTATTGCTGATGGTAAACACGGGAGGCTGGATCTGTGCTGCCGATGCGCTTGGAATGTAGCGGTATCAGAACTCTGGATTCGGTCCTATGTGATAGTCAGGATGATAAGATAAGAATAATGGACCGGATCCAGTCCCACAATCGTTTCCCCATACGTTCGGGGGTCTGTCTGTTCACAAAAGAGAGGGGCGTGAACTCCCTTTTCACGCCCCCTCTCGTTTGTAGGAAGTGTGCCTTGATCCGCTTGTAAGTGGGTGGTGATACCCACACTGTACTCTTTACATGCTTCCCCCCGCCCACCTTAGCGGGAAGCACAGCCCCTTTGTTCTTAAATTGTTCTTCATTCCGTACGATGGTTGTTACATTGGTAAAATGAACGTAACATCTGGAGAGCGTATGCCCCCTCCAGTCCATTCAGCCCACTTACGCACCTTGCGTGTGTAAGTGGGCTATCCTTACTGTGTCTGGTTCCGGTCCAATGTTCTTTAAAAGCATCGGCAGTCGGATCGTTCAGTCAGACTGAACAATCTCATTTGATCTGAGAGTTTGTGAATTGTTTTGTTTAGTCATGTTAGGGTTTAGGGCCCCTGCATGATGGAGTTAAAGATCTTACAGGATGCCAGAGGTAAAAGAAAAGAAAACTTTATTTACCATCAACAACAATCAATCACACAGTGTCAGTCTCTCACTGAATGACAGTACTTTGGCTTCAGCTTATAGACAAGAACAATGGACCATAGTTTTGTGAAACATTCTTGCTTTGACACTCCCACTACTTGTCAGCTTCAGCCGTGGCCTTAGATGGGCTTTCCACGTTTAATTGAAATAAGTCTGTAAAGCTACTTCCTTCTGGATTGTGAGAGCCCGTCACTGCGAAAGCAAACATAGTAAAAGATGATAGATGGTAACACAGAACATGAGGTGCAGTTATTCAATGGTGCTCTGATTAGTTTCCTAGTGAGTATAGACACGTCCAAGGTCTGTGAAAAGATGTGCCAAGCATATGAGTGAGATCAGTGTTGGAGCAGGTGTCAAGGAGACATCTACGATGACCACAAGGAGTGTGGCCCCCTTTGCGAACAGCCCTATTTCGATAGGCCGTTCTCTCCCAGCCAGTTCTGAATTGGCTGGGATATCGATTGCTTATGCCTCGATCCCTGGAGCATCGAACGTCTAAAAACTACCCGAACTGTTCCCCTAATTCTAATCCTAACCCTCCCCTTCCATGACCCTAACCTTAACTTCCTCGCAACCTGACCCTAACCCTCCCTTCTCCCTAGCCTGACCCTAAAACTCCCTTCTCTATAGCCTAACCCTAAGACCCCCCCTCCCCGCAGCCTGACCCTAACCCTCCTCCTCTATGAACCTAACCCTAACCCTCCGTTCCTAAGAGCCTAACCCTAATCCTCCCCTAGCCTTTCTCTATTTTCTTGTCCTCGCAGCGTCTTCTCCCCAAGATTTCGGCTTGTGTGCCTGCTCGATACGATGAGCGCTTCGTCACACCATGTCTGCACAGCACGTTTTCCGTACACACGGAGGTCTGGCATTCCGCGTGGAAGAGAGGAGTCTCGTCCGGTGTTAGCAGCATTCACGCTGCCATAACCCTACCTTAAGTGTGACCGCTAATCTGCACAAAACTCTTAAACCCTGTCCCTACTGTAAAATTTACATGATCCCCGGCCACCGTCTGGAGTTTATGCAAGCAGAGGGGATGGGCCGCCCTGTTGGGTGGCTCTCCAGGAACTAAGATTTATACCAAACATCTGGCATGCACATTGCCATAAAAATCACCCTCTTGTGCAAGCAGCCTGCAGAAGTCAGGTGACATTCACAAGTGGGAATCCGGCCTACGCTCTTATTCCCAGCAAACACTGCGTTACGGTTTAGCAAAGGGGTGTGTGTGGTACCAAGTTGCGCTGCTAGCCTATAGATAGAGGGTGGGTGTGATCCAAAAATAATGGATATTTGCGGGAGCTGCAGTAGGATAGCAGGGCGGGGCTCCCTCTTGTTACAGCTCCTAATACCCCAGAAGGGGTGATAATGTCAAAGATCAGATTTCTATCCTGCGCCACACACACAAAACTGATTTATTCACAATCAATAGAAGAATTTTATTCAAGAAATGGGTAACAAAATAAAATAGCACCAAAAAAAGCAATAGATGTTGCAATACGGTTTGTTCGGTTGTACTTTTTTCTTTTTTTTTGTTTAGTGTCGTGTTTTATTGTTTTATTACTTATTTCTATACTTTTTAACTGTTGCTTAGTGTTTTACTTTTTCCCAAATCCAGCAGTGGATTATTCTTCCCAAACCCATTCTTCATGTAACACCTTCTGTGAGCAGCTTCCCTTCTAGTCACCCTCTCCTACAAATCTCCCTTTGTTTGCTTCCAAAGTCACTATTACAGCTACTCTCTAATTCTACAATCCCCCTTAATTGCCCTTTGAAAACATTAAGTGAACGTTCTGCCCTTTCACTTCAGGATACCTTTATTTGGCTGTTTCATCCATCGCCTTTGAAATCCAAATTCATGGGGTTTTTTTTCACAGTAGAAGCTGGCGTCTCATTTGTCGTTCCATAATCTCCTCTATTTCACAGCAGTTTCACATCACCTCTTTTTACCCGTAAAAGCATTTAGTTTCTGTTCCAGTGGCAGGGAAGTATTTGAAGGGAAATGTTTTTCTAAGGATTGTTTTTGGACCTTTCTCATTACAGTTGTACAAGTAGAGATTGTTGAATGGCCTTTGCTTTCTTGCCTATTGGAATTCCACATGTGCAGCTCATTATATTCATATGGGTACCTTCTACTCAGAGTGGTACTGACATGAACCCAACCGTGCTGTCAGGATGATTTACTCAAAAACCCTTGGAACAACGCTTGTTAGAGTAGCACTGAAAGCGGGGCTGAAATGAAAGAATCGCTCTGTGGCCAACTCCTCACCCACACAACTCCTCATTCTAACTACGTTCAGGCTGAAAAATAGGAAAATTGGCTTAATCTGGGCAAAACCATGTTGCACGGCAAGGTGACTGTAAAATAATTGGAGAAGGCCTTTACAAAGTTAACTCTATATTGTAGTATGCTTTTAAAGTGTTGGGGCCAGATTTACTAAGCTACGGGTTTGGAAAAGTGGAGATGTTGCCCATAGCAACCAATCAGATTTTAGCTGACATTCTCTAGTAAGGAAAAAGAAAGTGAGAGCTAGAATCTGATTGGTTGCTATAGGCAACATCTCCACTTATCTAAACGCACAGATTAGTAAATCTGGTCCTCGGTTGCAACATAAAGAGCATTGGTGCTTTTCCTATCTACTCCCAAAAAAATGAATATATTGTATTGCCTTGCTCCTTAAAATGGGCCAAATGTTTAATTGCTGATGCCCAGCATGGAGTTTCTAGGATATTGTAGCTAAATATCATAATCCCACCCAGCCTTCATTATTGTCACTTGTATCTGGTTTTATTATTCACTGAACACCACATGATAAGGGTCCATAAAAGCCACTACTAGCAAGAGGTGCTAGCAGTCAGGTGGCTGCTAGAGGCTATTGGCTAATTACCATATAGCTCAGACACAGGAAAATGGTGGCACTTCCTGTTGTAAAAATACAAGCTGGCAGAGCATGATGGGACTTGCAGTTTCACAACACCTGGAGTGTCCCAGGTTGCCTGATACAGCTGTCAATAGATAACTAGCCAACAGCAACTGCTTGACAACATTACTATCTGCTGGTCTTCTGGATATTGCTTTATTTTATTTTATCGCCGTCTATGAGCCTGATCCAAACTTAATTACAACAGTCAATTTCCGCACGCGGCATACGTAAATCTGTCTGTGGGAATGCACTGCATATGTGCGCGGCAGATGTAACTCCGTATGATAGGGAGTTACACAAGGCGAAAATATGCATTGTAGGCAGAGGGAGACATTTAAAGTGTACAGTATGGGCTGTTTTAGACAATTACGTATGACAAGGCCATACGCAAGGAAAAGTTAAGGCAGAGTTCTGAGCAGGTAAGTCAGCTAACGGGAGTTCATTATCCTTGAAAGTGCGTAATTTAGGTACACATGCACACATAAAACAAACTTAAGTCTGAATCACGCCAGACCTTAAGTCTGGATCATGGCGGTGGGGGTCCTTCCTATCGCCCCGCCGTCACCATCTTGAATGTGGCAGGAACTTCCTGAATGCAGAGGTTAGGTGCAGAATGTGGAGATGGCGGCAGCGGAGGAGGGACCGGCTGCTGCCATCTCAACATTCTGCACCTGAACCATGTTTACACTTAAGAGTGAGTTAGGTGCAGACAGATCCACACCTAACTCACCCATTCCTGCCCCTACTTAAGAGTACCATAGGGCTACCTTATCTAACCGTGCAGAGTTTCCTTCTTAAGAAGAAAATGACGAATGGGGAATGGCTCCCCCTGGTGGTCTGATAGACATTAGAGGGTTATAGTAAATGGAATCCCTTCTGGGGATGGAAAGGAGGAGTTCCCCAGGGATCTGTACTTGGACAAGGGCTATTTCATATCTTTATTGGTGATATTACTATCAAGGGGAAAATATTTTGCAGACACAAAAGTATGTAACAGGTAGACACACCAGGAGGGGTAAAAAAAGGATCTAAGTAGACTGGAGGAATGGGCAAGAGTGTGGCAACTGCAGTTTAATGCCAAAAATGCTAAATCATGCACTTGGGACACAAAAACCCAAAAGCTCAATATATAATTAGCAGCAGTACATTATAAACTACTGATGGGGAAAGGCTTCAAGAAGTCACTGTTTCATGGGACTTGAAGGTAGCCAAGCAATGTAACAAAGCAATGAGAAAGGCAAGTCAGATGCTTGGTTGCAAAGTGAGAGGATTAGTAGTAGAAAGAGAAGTAGTGATGTTACTTTATAGGTGTGGCCTCACCTGGAATACTGTGTTCAGTTCTGGAGGCCATATTTCCAGAAGCACATAAATACGTTAAAGATTATACAAAGAAGGACAACTAAAATGGTCCATGACCAATAACAAAAGGAGAAGGGGAAAGGATATGCAAGAGCTCTGTGTTGCTGCGGGGTCCTGGATATGAAAAGTGTAACACACAAAACACCCTCCTGTTCAACAATCATACACAAAATATATAATATCCTATACATTTGTGCTACTCAGATATGACATGAAACCAAAAGGAATCAATATATGGGTTGTTTCAGTAAATCTGAATACCAGAATGGCAAATGTCAAGAGTCACAAACACCCGCTCCAAGTACATCGGGACGCGGGAGTGTTACCTATCAGGACCGGGAGACAAAAAAGAGGCTTTGCTTGCCGGAGTTCAGACAACATGAGGAGACGCCATACCAGTTTGTTTAAAGACTTTCTTTGGAAGAGTTTCACTGAGATGGACATCATCGACATACAATGGGGTAGATCCTGAACAACGTGTGCTTTACGTTTGTTCGCGTAGCGAATTTTCGTGTACGTAAATTCGCTACGCTACCCTTAACACACCCCCTGCACGGACGTATTTTGTGAAAATACGCTACCCAAACCCTACCTTAACTTTTCCAGACGTAAAGGCATACGTCCGCTAACGTGCGTACAGACTACGCGAACGTACGCAGCTTAGCACGCCCATACTGTACACTTTAAATCCCCCCCCCCGCCTACTTCACGTAATTCGCACGTAATCTTCTCTAACGTAATTTTGGCACGCCCACACGTAATTACATACGTTCGCAATACGTGAATTCTCCTTACGTTAGAAAATACGCTACGCGAATGTGCGTATTTTCTGCGGTGCGCATGCGCAGTACGCTCTAAACTGCGAATTTACGTGTATACCACACGTAAATTCGCAGAAAAACGTACAGCAGGATCTGCCCCAATGTATTGAATCACAGAAAACTGACATTACACTCAGAATACCTGTAAGTGACTATCTTTATTGAGGTGGATACTCTTATTGGAACTATTCTTTGTGACTCTTAACATTTGCCATTCTGGTATTCAGATTTACTGAAACAGCCCTTATATTGATCCCTTTTGGTTTCATGTCATATCTGAGTAGCGCGGAGATATAGGATATTATATATTTTGTGTAAAATGCTCCATGGCCTGTCATAAATCATATCAAGAAAGGCTAGAGGAACTACACATGTATAGCTTGGAGCAGAGAAGGGAGAGGGGAATATGATAGCAGTCAGAGGCGTTGTAGGCTCAGGCGCAAAAATATGCTTTGGCCCTGATGATATCCCAGGTAACCCTGTGGGGAGCTTCGGCGTTGCGGTGATGACGGCTGTGGGCCCTTGTATCAGCATAGGCCCTGGTGCTGTTGCACCAATGGTAGTTCCGCCTCTGATAGCAGTTTCACGTGTATCACGGGGTGTGACCAGGTAGAGGAGGGTGGCATTATTCAAAGAAAGCGGTGTATTAGAACACAAGGGCATGTGTAACACAGAAGAACAATTTAAACATGCATGGGATGAATATCAGGCTATCATAAATCATAAGGATCTAGGATCAGTGTGGATTAAAAAAAAAATTTGGGCAGACTGAATGGGCCGAGTGGCTCTTATCTGCCGTCACAAGTTAATGTATCTATGTATTACTTGGACTTTCAGACATTCTAGCACTTTTGCTGATGTGTACAGACACACAAGTAAGAATCTAGCACCGGATTCACAGGTAATACCTCCGCAGGACCTCAAGTCTCCACAGCGGAATCTAGCATTCGGAATCTAGTTCCTGTAGGGATTGCACAATGTAGTCTGAAGATCTGCCCGTGTGTACACACTGAATGATTTCTCAGGCAATCAGACCGTATAGTGGGAACTGAGGAAATCCTGCGATAGTGTACCTGGCATTACATTAACATGTTTTGCAAAAAGTTCATCATAAGCATTCATGAGGTGTTAGGCTAAACTGGAATCTCCACTTCTGGTGCGCTACGTATTAGAAAGACACACCTGTAAATTGCAAAAGGTCTTTGGCAGCTCTAGTTAGGTCCTTGCAGCAGGGACAAAGTTAGAAGAAAATCTTCATATTCAACACCCTTTTTAGTGAACACACCCTTGTTTTACTATTATTGTTGTTTTACTTATTATGGGTGTGTTATGTGCCATTTAATGTAGTGTAAGAAAGAGCATAAGAATAAATCGGTTGTGGGTTACTATTTCTACAGTTGTTGGTGCTTATTAATATGCATTTGTTCACATTTTCCCAATGTCTATTGTAACATGTTCAGTAATATGCAAAAACTTTGTAAAACTGCTGTGTGGTTTAATAAGTTTACAGCTGGTAACTCTATTTGTCATTGGTATGTGTCTACAGACCGTTCATTCATGGAAACTTTCCATATCTATTATTATTTATTAACAGGTTTGTATATATCGCCCACAGATTGGGTAGCACTTTACAATTTAACAATCAGTGTGAGCGGGTTTGTGTTAATAATGTGTAAAAGAAAGGCAAAAATGGTTGTTAATATGGTACATAAAGCTTAGGAAGGTTGAGGAATTTGGTAAGCTTGTCTGAAGAGATGAGTTTTAAGGGAGCGCTTGAAAGTTTGAAGAGCACATGATAGCCTTAATGGGTGATATTAGAAAGACACACCTGTAAATTGCAAAAGGTCTTTGGCAGCTTTAGTTAGGTCCTTGCAGCAGGGACAAAGTTAGAAGAAAATCTTCATATTTAACACCCTTTTTAGTGAACACACCCTTGTTTTACTATTATTGTTGTTTTACTTATTATGGGTGTGTTATGTGCCATTTAATGTAGTGTAAGAAAGAGCATAAGAATAAATCGGTTGTGGGTTACTATTTCTACAGTTGTTGGTGTTTATTAATATGCATTTGTTCACATTTTCCCAATGTCTATTGTAACATGTTCAGTAATATGCAAAAACTTTGTAAAACTGCTGTGTGGTTTAATAAGTTTACAGCTGGTAACTCTATTTGTCATTGGTATGTGTCTACAGACCGTTCATTCATGGAAACTTTCCATATCTATTATTATTTATTAACAGGTTTGTATATATCGCCCACAGATTGGGTAGCACTTTACAATTTAACAATCAGTGTGAGCGGGTTTGTGTTAATAATGTGTAAAAGAAAGGCAAAAATGGTTGTTAATATGGTACATAAAGCTTAGGAAGGTTGAGGAATTTGGTAAGCTTGTCTGAAGAGATGAGTTTTAAGGGAGCGCTTGAAAGTTTGAAGAGCACATGATAGCCTTAATGGGTGATGAAGGTTATTCCAGAGAGTGAGTGCAGCCCAGGAGAAGTCCTGTAACCGGGAATCAGAGCATTTATGAAGTACAGAAGAGAGTTGTAGATCTTGTGATGATCTGAGAGAACGAGCTGGGATATATCTTGAGACAAGTGAGGATATGTATGAGGGGCAGTGTTGTTTATGGCTTTATAGGTTTGCAAGAGGATTTTGTATTTGATTCTGCAGTTTACAGGCAACCAATGTAGAGACTGACAGAGTGGACTAGCTCTAGTTGAGCAATTTGCTGCTGCATGCAATATAGACTGTAGAGGGGTAATTTTTTATTGTGGGAGTCCAATAAGAAATGCATAAATGAGAGTTTTAGAAGTTTCTTGTTAGAGATATTTTTTTATTTATTTTGGAAATGTTTTTTAGGTTTATATAACAGGATTTAGAAACAGATTAAATGTGGGGCATAAAGGACAGTTCAAAATCAAGTGTAACACCTAGGCAGCGAGCTTGGCGAGTAGGGAATATTTCAATAATCTATTATCAGACACTGGTCTTGCAGAAGATGGACACATGAATAACCTGGTATGGTACTTAAAGTGTCAGAGTACCAAATAGGCAGAGTAGGCACCGGCCTATGGGCTCTGCACCTTTTAGAGGCCCCACAACATTGAATCCAAATAATATTGATTTGATCTTGAAAGAAAATTACTTTCTGAAATTGTTTCCAAAAGATAGAAAAAATAATCAACTCAAAGAAACGAAAACTTTACATTAAAGACTCTGTAGAGAAAAAACTGTGTTAATATAATGTACCCATTACCAACTTGAAGTACATAAGCCAGAGACATCAGATCACATTACAGTTTGTCTCTTAAAAGCTCATCTTTTGTCAGCTGTCAGTTTGTAATAAATGTTGGCGCAAAAGTAACCTACGTGCATATAATATACAGCAGTGATGGTCGTCTCAATCATCGGCCAACACGCCCACTACTTAGTTCAGTGCTATCCCAACAGGATGTGCGCATAGGGCACCCAGAGATTGCGACTGCTTAGGAGCCTCCACAGGGTTTAATCTGGCACTGGTTACTTACAGACTTTGGCCTAGATCCAGAACAACGATTGTGAGCGAATTTACGCGTGGCGGAGATGTAAAATCGTCTTTTGGTAAGTACTGCGCATGCGCACCATAGAAAATACGCTCAGAAGCGTAGCGTAATTGTGAACGTATGGGCCATTTGGTGAACGTGTGGGCCATTCACGTATGGGTCACGTAAATACTTACGTGTGGGCGTGTCAATTTTACGTTTCAACAAAATACATCTGAAATACGTAGGCGGGGGGTTGTATTTAAAGTGTACAGTATGGGCGTGCTTAGCTGCGTAAATACGTGTTGGCCATACGTACGTGCGCGGATCACTGCGGTTACGTTGGCAAAAGTTAAGGTAGTGTTTGGAAAGTGTATTTTGACAAAATACATACGTTCAAGGGGTGTGCCTAGGGGAGTGTATAGAATATACGCACATGAAAATACGCTACGCGAATAAACGTACGGCAAACGTAGTTCTGGATCTACCCCTTTATCAGTGCCCTAAAAGGTTCCAGTTCTACAACCTCATTACTCAGCCTGCACAGATAATATCCTAGTCAGTAACTTGCATCTGCTTTCAAACTTTCCAGACCTTTTGCCCTTGGGCACCATGAGATTGCAGGCACAGGCAGGGGCGAGTTTCTTCCACACTGCAGGGGTTATGTCCATGGGAATATAGTCATTTAGCTGGAAAGGGGGAGGTGGGACAGATTGTAGAATTTCAGGTCCGGATTCACAGTTACGTAGTTTTCATCTTACGTCGGTTGTTTTAAGAATTGAGCTACTACGCATGCGTTGTAGCTTATTTATGCTATTTACGTACCATTTCTGTACGTAGATTGCGTAAGAGTGGTCTTTAGACGGTGATTACGCAATCTACGTACAGAAATGTTACGTAGATAGCGTAAATAAGGTACTACACATGTATAGTAGCTCAATTCTTAAAACAACGTACGTAAGACACGAAAACTACGTAACTGTGAATCCGAACCTCAGTTATTAAGTCTGCTTTCACTCAAACAACCTGATTCTTATACCAGCCACACACTGGACAAGTAATAGTCTGATCCAGTGGTTATCCTGCATTGTAGCTGGCAGAACAGCCCCCCCCCCAAAAAAAATGCACTGGTCGAGAAAACAATATGTGATGTCCCGGGCCAACGCCATAATGCTCCAATCACAACGGACATCATATAGTGGACACCCACTGGCCAATAAATAGGGCTTACTCCCCTGCCCCTCACCAATCTTAATAGGATCAACCCAGCATCGGTTAGATCATTCGTACAGACTGAACATCCAATGATTGACCCAGAACATGTTTGAACTGTTTTGTTGGCTTTCCCACGGATTGGTCCATGCCATACAGTACATGGTCATTCGGCCAATCATCCGATAGTCAGCTGATCAGCTGAATATTATATAGTTAGCAGCCAGCTTACGTAAAGCCTGCTTGCCTTAATTGATCATCCAATCAGCTGCTAGAACTACTAGAATGAAAAAAAGAAAGCATTTTGGCATCTATAAATCATAACTGACACATTGTCATGCAGTGCAGGCGCAATAGTAATTTGTTAGGACACCTATAAAACGGCTGAAGTTGGAGGACCGTTGTGTGCGCCAGATTTTACGCAGCGGATCTGTTCCATTTTTACGGATATCTGTCCGACGGGGCAGAGTTTGTCTTCCGCATGGCAGGACCCTGCAACGGAGCCTGGGTTTTCCATGCTAATAAGGCATTGGGGGCGGCATAACACAGATCCACGTGGACCTGTGTTTGTAAGGACACAGATCTGTGCAGCAAAGATAAGGGACCTGATTCACACTTAAGAAGCTTCTTAAAATAAGAACTAAAAGTCACACCTGGGCTAACCCATGTTGATAGCAGGGGGAGTCATATTTCATCTGTTGCAAACAATACTAGTGTTGAGAGGTGATGTTTCCTATCCCAAGTCTAAATAACAGTGTGATAGTAAAGCTGGTCAGTATCTGTGTGCAGTAAGCAATTCAAAGATATATCCCTGCATGCAAAGAATACAATTACCTTGACTCCCCCTGAAATCAACATGGTTTAGCCCAGGAGTGACTTTAAGTTCTTATTTTAAGAAGCTTCTTAAGTGTGAATCAGGTCCAAGGTCCATAACGCCGCACGTCAGAGGGGCGTGACAGGAGAGTACACCCCCCTCTTCCGAGCATAATTACAGACCCCTGTCCTGAATGATAATGATCAGGTGAAAGAGGCCAAAACCAGTATTCAGTGACCAGCTGATTTATTTGGCCCGGGAATCGGTTCACGGCATGGCCAGCTTCTCCATATAATCTTCATGTATAATTGATCCTTATACTTTTATTGTTTGGATTCTTGGTTATTCTGTGTTTTGCCTGCTTATGTCCTGTACCTTTGTGACATTTGTTTGTCTGCCCTTGATTATTGGTTAATCCCTCTGAAGTCTGGATAGGAGCACTTTAAATCAAATTCAGATGTTGATATAGAGGAACTGTTAAGTAGACATGAATAGAATGACATCTAGTGACATTAATACTAGTCCCTCTGTAACCTGTGAGCTGACTTTGATCACGTTTTGGGTACATGAAAAACAGCCGTATTTCCATTCTGGAATAACTCCCATATCTAGAGCCTGTTCAATATCTCTAAAGATAAATCCTGGTCTTTGTTACAGAAAGAGCCGTTATCACCTCATAAAACTGTTACCATGCTTTGTATCACATTGACAACTGATCTTGATAATCATTGGAAGGGAAATTACTTGATGTCTAAACTATCAAGAGTGCATCCTGCGTGTTTTTATCCTGCACTAGGAGGTAACAAGTATCATATGATGAGCAGTTCAGTCACAAGGGGGTACCACGTGTCCTATTTGTTGTTTATATTTACTATGTGGAGGATTGGAAGCCATTTTGCCCTGTGGTTTAGAACACAAATAGTGCAATAAATATGGGACAGACAGCTAATGTAAGCTGCAATGCCTTATGTATTGTCAGACAAATAATAGGTATTTGGAACTATAAATCTCTGAAGTGGAATGGAAATGCCAACTAGGGTGAGTGATAAGAAAGTCTTCATGTTAGAGGTAGTCTGAATAATTGTAAGAGTGTAGCACAGGGCCGGTTCTAGACCTATCAGAGCCCAGGGCGGCCCAAAAAATCTGGTGCCCAGCCATTTCCTTTCATGCCTTTGTATGTGCCCAGCCATCTACTTCGATATATGTCCGGCCTTCAGACACTTTTCCCACACCTAGAATTGCCTAGAATAATGCAAAAGTTCTTCCATAAGAAAGTGTACCTGGTACATAGTGGTGACATCACTGTCTTGATTAGCAACGTCATGCTCATCAAGCCAATGGGCAGCCAAGTTGCTATGGGGTAGATCCTAAGTGCTTGTTACGTTTCATCCCATAACGTATTCACGCTAGCGTATTTTCTATGCACTCCCCTCGGCACTCCGTGGCCGTTTTAGGATTCCCAAACCCTACCTTAACTTAAGTACTGACGTACGTAATGGATTCACGTACGTAACTGCCTAACCCGGCCCATACTGTACGTAGTTCTAATCCTAGAGTAGAGCACGTCAACTCAAAACTCCAATTGGGCCAAAAAAAACCTTAGTCTAAGAATGTTAGGACTGCAAGCACAATTAAAAAGAGTGATATGCAATTTTCCTTCAGCTCCCAGTAATTCCCGATTCATATGTGTCCAGCCTTCCCAGTTTTCCCCTCATATCTCTAGTTACCAGTATCCCCCATCATGTGTCTCCAGCTCCCAGTATTCCCATGATGTGTCTCCAGTATCCCCCATCATGTCTGAAGCTCCCAGTATCCCACATCATATGTCTCTCCAGCTCCCAGTATCCCCCATCATGTCTCCAGCTCCCAGTATCCCCCCAATCATGTGTCTCCATCATGTCTCCAGCTCCCAGTATCCCCCCAATCATGTGTCTCCATCATGTCTCCAGCTTCCAGTATCCCCCCCCCATCATGTGTCTCCAGCTCCCAGTATCCCACATCATGTGTCTCCAGCTCCCAGGATCCCACTTCATATGTCTTTCCAGTGCACAGTATCCCACATCATGGGCCTGATCCAGACCTACGCTTGAGAGCGGAGCGTATTATCACTCCAGCGTAAAAACTTTCACTCCCACGACACTCCCCTTACCTTTACCTCCGTACGCCAGCTGAACCCTACCTTAACTTTTCCCGGCGTCGGTATGAATTTTCGTAGCGACGCGCTGATCGTACCGGACTAAGCACACCCATACTGTACAATTTAAATGGCTCCCCCCGCCTACATTCCCTAACTCCAGTGTCCGTACTAACTTCGTAATATAAACACCCGCCTACATTCCCTAACTCCAGCGTCCGTACTAACTTCGTAATATAAATACGCCCCGTCGTTAAAAAAAACGCAAAGAATACGGACGCGTGAATCGCCGCTCCGAAAAGGTTTTTGGTACGACTGGAAGTTGTCACTCTGCACATGCACAGTGCGTTTTTTCTGCCGAATTTACGCTGACAACCAGCGTACGATCGCTTACGAGCGTAGGTCTGGATCAGGCCCCATGTCTCTAAAGCTCCCAGTATCCTACATCATATGTCTCCAGCTCCCCAGTAATTCCCCATTAATTAGTCTCCAGCCTACCCTGTTTATACCTTACTTACCTTTGATACCTTCTGTCTGTGTCTCTCCTCCGCGCTGAGCGCTGTCTTCCAGATCTTCTGTGTGATGCTGGCTACAGAGCACTCTGTTTCCTGCTGTTGATTAATGCAGCAGTTATACAGGACTCGGCCAATGCAGCAGTTATACAGGACAGATGAAATGGGATTTGCTACCAGCTGTCCTGTTTCTCTGATAGCAGACCCTTTTCAGCCACTATCGCCACGCCTCCCTGTGTGAGATTAGGACGCAAAATAAATGCTTTTGGGCCACGAGTTTGACATTGTCTGTCCTAGAGGAGTCACCTGCCTATACCAGCCATGTTGTTAAACTTGTAGTAAATGTATACAGTTCACAGTATTATAATTGTATTTTATGAGTTCATTGTCTACACGGAGCAGTTTCTGGATTAAACAGGATATTTAGACCAAGAAAAAAGCCACCGCTCAGGTTTATCCTTTATATAATCATATGTTCTACTTCACTGTTGAGTTGAAGGTGTTACACTAACTAGAACTTAACGCAATCAAGCATCATATCTTACAAAAAAGGCCAAGATTAAAAAAATTAATAAAAAAAATTGTGGGTGCGAGAATCTATTTGCATCTGCATTTGAGTTTTCTCTTTAAGAGGTTGTCTGTAAAGATATGATACATTGGCTGGACACTTCCATCTACAAGAAATATGTCACAATTTGCCGGTGGCTCTCCTTGGACAGGCCTCCCTTTCACTGCTTATGAATTCCTTCTGCAGTGCTTCCTAGAACTACTAGTATGGTAAATGAAATTTACAGCACCAGCTGACAGCACAGGGTAGTAGAAAATATGTCCCTTCTACGTAGAGATAGATCAGGAATGTCTACATTGTATTGCTTTAGTTACATTGGTCATTTACTTTGAAAACATATCACTAGGGATCAGATCCTGACCTCCGTGCGATTACCGCAGGCACAGAGGTATCTCAGTCCGTACAGAAGACTCCCCTCGTGGACTTAAGCCTTAAGTCACTTGTGTAAATCAGCAGGTCTTGAAAACCCAACTGCTAATGTAAAATTTAAATGCAGCACTGTACAGAGCTTATGCGGGCAGAAGAGGGAAAGCGCCACCATGTTGGACGGATCTCCAGGTGTAGGGAGCTAAGTTATTATTATTATTACTGAAATATTCCCTACGCTTCAAGCTCGCTGCCTAGGTGTTATACTTGATTTTGAACTGTCCTTTGTGCCCCACATACATTCTATTATATACACCTAAAAAACATTTCCAGAATGCGAAAAAATATCTCTCACAAGACACTGCTAAAACTCTCAGTCATGCACTGATCATCTCCCGCATTGATTACTGCAATGCTCTCCTTATTGACTCCCACAATACAAAGTTACCCCTCTACAATCTATATTGCATGCAGCAGCAAGACTGATTTTCCTTGCAAACCGTTCAAATAGAGCTATAGTCCTCTCTGTCAGTCTCTACATTGGTTGCCTGTTTACTACATAATCAAATACAAAATCCTCTTATTAACATATAAAGCCATAAACAAAACTGCACCTGCATACATATCCTCACTTGTCTCAAGATGGGCGTGGGTCCCCGCAAACAGTTGCAAACTGGATGGGAGTTCGATTGCATATCCCTCGAGGAGGCATTGCAATCGATCCACGGAGCTCCGAGCTTTCGGTGCTCTGAAAAGTTATTACAAAATAGTCCCCCAGTCCATTCCCTAATTCTTACCCCTAACTCTCCCCCCTCTCACTACCCTAACCCTTACCCTACCTTTCTGGCAGCCTGACCCTAAACCTCCCTTAATTGCAACCTGACCCTAACCCACCATATCCCGCAGCCTGACCCTAACCATCCTTCCCCTGCAGCCTGACCTTAACCCTCCCTCCCCTGCAGCCTGACCCTAACTCTCCTCTCCTACAGCCTGACCCTAAACCCTCCCTACCCTGCACAGATAATTTACTCACCTGTCCCTGGTCCAGCGAACAGTGGCGGAGGGATATCGCGGTGCGGAAGAGGGATATCGCGGATTGCGAAAGTGCTTGGGTGAAGTATTCCGAACAGCATACTCACCCATTCTTTAAAAAAATGTAGAAAAAGGTAAGTATTCAAAAAAGGGACATCCGAAAAATAACTTTCGGATGTCCCTTTTTTGGTAATCACATTTTCTTAGCTGATCATCACAAGATCTACAACTCTCTTCTACACTTCATAAATGCTCTGATTCCTGGTTACAGGACTTCTCCCGGGCTGCACCCACTCTCTGGAATAACCTTCCTCACCCATTAATCAAACCCACTGCCCTATAGAGTGTAAGCCTGTGGCAGGGTCCTCTTACCCACCCAGTCTGTCTGTTATCACCCAGTCTTGTTTATAATAATTGTTAAAAATTGTAAAGTGCTACGTGATCTGCTGGTGCTGTATAAAAAGTTAATAAAAATGAATAAATAAATAATTAAAATAAGTTATTATTATTATTATTATTAACGTTTATTTATAAGGCGCCACATGGTATCCGCAGCGCCATACAGAGAGGCATAGGAAAGCCAATTATACAAGCCATATACAACACAATTAACAGACAGGGTACACATTCATATAAATAAGGAATACAATATAAGTACAATACAAATTAAAGTACAAAAATAGCAGAACAATGTGTGGAGAATAAAGATGCTGGCTATGTGTGTAGGAGCAGATGAATAAGGAGAGAGATAGACAGTAGAGAGAAAAGGGGGACTAGATAGAGGGGTGATGATAGGAGGGAGAAGGATCCTGCTCATAAGAGCTAACATGCTAAGTGTAATGGGGTAAACAAACAGGAGACACAGGGATGAAGATGAGGAGGGCAGGTAAGCTTAGGTGGAGGAAGGGTAGGCGAGCCTTAGGAAGTGGGTTTTGGGGGAGTGTTTGAAGGATTGGAGGGTGTTTCATTGCCTGATTGTGGTAAGTTGTTCCAGTGTAGAGGTAAAGACACAGATCAAGTCGTAACGGTGCTTCCCCGCTCCCAACCCTTTATTTAAATGCCTATCCCTGCCTATATGGCATAGATACGGCATTCATATCTGAATGGTCAGCCCATTCATCGTACTTACAGACGTACGTAACTTAGTTAACTGGCCCAATCTCTAGCTACTAATTATTACTAAGGTTTTCCGTCAAATATATAGGACCTGATTCAAACTTAAGAAGCTGCGGCTTCTTAAGTGTGCAAGTGTCCGAAATTACCTACTGCGCATGCGTAGTAGGTAATGTACGCTATTTACATAGCCGATAGGCACGTAGATAGCGTAGGTGCGGTCTTTAAAGACCGCATGCAACGTGTCCCGTAAAAAGAGGCAGCGTAATGCCGCCTCTGGGCCTTATTAGTCAGAAGTGGGAGGGGACGCCGTCGCCGTAGTCAGAAGTGGGAGGGGGGGGGGGATTTAGATTAGCCGGGGAGGTCGGGTGGCAAACGGGGAGGTGCAGGGTCCGTATGGACATTGCACGGAGAGATAAGGTAGCCCTATGGAACTCGTAAGTGCTATAAGATACCTAAAAATGGGTTGAGGGATGAAAGTGTGACTTAAGTGTGAGTCAGGTCCATATATATTAAGCTTCTGGTTTCAATTATCCAAATTGGGCTCCCAATTCATGGTACCTATTGGAATTTAGAGACCATTAATGTGGTTACAGTCACATTTTCATTAATAGTTCCCAATGCTTTTCATTCACTTATAAAACCAAGTTTTTCTCAGGTAATTGAATGTGTGACCCAGGGTCAGACTGGGAACACACCTGTCCTGTGAAATGACTCTAGTGTACAGCAACCTATGCATTTTTACATTACATTGTTTTATTAAAGCACACAAGTAAATGGGTAAAGCTACAAGGTTTATTATATGAAATATTATCTCAAAAAAGTATTAATGTTGCATTATAATGTAGCTTTTCTGGCAACTGCTGCTGGTCACACAATTTTTGAAAAATAAAAATAAAAAAATTTATTTAAAAAATACCAAAAAATTCTGTGCCTATCAGTTTATTTATATCTTTTCACCACTTAGTATTCAATGGCAAGTATTGTTTACATTCAATTATGCTCTAAACCAGGCAATAGGTTTCAGTGGTCATACATGCCTCCTTCCATCTATTTATTTAACAGGTTTTTATATATCGCTATCAGATTACATAGCGCTTTACATTCACATCAGTCCCTGACCCATTGGAGCTACATTCTAAGTTCCCTATCACAGACATAGACAGACATACATACACACAGACAGACAGACACACACACATACGTACACACACACACACACACACACACATACACACACCATACAGACTAGGGTTAATTTAGTCAGCAGTCAATTAACCTTCCAACATGTTTTTGGCATGTGGGAGGAAACAAGAGCAGTCGGAGGAAACCCACACAGACACAGGGAGAACATACAAACTCCACACAGATAAGACCAAGTCCGAGCCACAGTGCTGCCATTTGATAGGTTAGCAGCCTCACTTACATTTTTTACAACTGTTCCTCCATTCAGTGTTGTCAGATCTCCTTTAAATGTACCAATATTTCTTCATTTAAAAAAATGGACAAAAATGGTCATAACCACATATATTCCTTTCTCAACTGTGATACATGAAAGACATTTAGAATCTCTTTTTTCTCTGCACCTCCACCTTTTCTTAGAGGCTGTATTAATGCCATCACACACTAGGCGATCAGATAGATAGGTTGTTTGCAGGGGACATGGCATAGTAGACAAACATTACTTAATAATCAGCTATCTCCCCACCGCCTTGCCCTAATCATAGTAGGATCGACGCAGTGGTATTCTGATCATTCAGGAATTCTGAATGATCCAATTATCTGGTCAGTGCCTTCATGCTTAAAGTTTAAGCTCAATTATCATATAGTGTGGGGCCGGCTTAAGCCTACCCCCAGATGTGGCTACACTATAGTAAGTCCACCTCCAGATGTGCCTGTGCAATATAGTAAGTCTACCTCCAGATGTGCCTGTGCTTTATAGTAAGTCTACCTCCAGATGTGCCTGTGCTTTATAGTAAGTCTACCTCCAGATGTTGCTGTGCTGTAGTAAGTCTACCTCCAGATGTTGCTGTGCTGTAGTACGTCTACCTCCAGATGTTGCTGTGCTATAGTAAGTCTACCTCCAGATGTTGCTGTGCTGTAGTAAGTCTACCTCCAGATGTTGCTGCGCTATAGTAAGTCTACCTCCAGATGTTGCTGCGCTATAGTAAGTCTACCTCCAGATGTTGCTGCGCTATAGTAAGTCTACCTCCAGATGTTGCTGCGCTATAGTAAGTCTACCTCCAGATGTTGCTGCGCTATAGTAAGTCTACCTCCAGATGTTGCTGCGCTATAGTAAGTCTACCTCCAGATGTTGCTGCGCTATAGTAAGTCTACCTCCAGATGTTGCTGCGCTATAGTAAGTCTACCTCCAGATGTTGCTGCGCTATAGTAAGTCTACCTCCAGATGTTGCTGCGCTATAGTAAGTCTACCTCCAGATGTTGCTGCGCTATAGTAAGTCTACCTCCAGATGTTGCTGCGCTATAGTAAGTCTACCTCCAGATGTTGCTGCGCTATAGTAAGTCTACCTCCAGATGTTGCTGCGCTATAGTAAGTCTACCTCCAGATGTTGCTGCGCTATAGTAAGTCTACCTCCAGATGTTGCTGCGCTATAGTAAGTCTCAGGAAGATCATTAGCATAGCAATCTCTTACAACTTCCTTCAGCCTGCTGACATCAAATCTTCCCTGTACATTGTTATTATGGGTGTGATCTCCGTCACCTGGGGGACTGTTTCTATCTCCCAGATTTACAGATTGTAGATTCTTCTTCTCTTGCTACTGCATTCTTTGTTGACTTCTTTTTCACTCTTATTTTTTAGTGTTCAAAAGGATCCAGAGACAAAACAGATAAATATCATTTCCTCTGTCTTCAAAGTATCAGCCTACGTAAGTGTAACCCGGCATGCGGCTACTTTATAGTCTATGCCGGCATAACTGATATGATTGTGCTGAGCAAACAGTTACTAGTGGGAGATATTAATGTTCTTAATCAAAGCGCAGTCTTTATGCATGCGTAGTAGCTTAATTCTTAAAACAACGTACGTAAGATGAAAACTACGTAACTGTAAATCTGGACCAATGTCAATATCCCACAAATCAATCCCAAACTTTTATTTCTATGTTTATTTATTTGATCCTTTAAGTTTTGATTATAGTTATCTGAGGATTATGCTTATTTTGCATTTTTTTGTTTATTTATGTATTTTTGCTACATGAGCAGCTGGTGCCAGTTTTGCTTTTGATTGTGTTTCTTTTGTGTATCTGGTAGGATGAGAATGGATTGTGCTATCCATCAGTGAAGCCCCATGAACAGACCTTTTCCTATTTGATTGTGGACCCGCTGAAGCGTCATGTGACTGTTTTATATCACTGCTTTGGCGGGGGAATCTTCTAAAGTCACAAACAACCAGACCCAAGACCTGAGAGAGAGCAGACACCGTGACTGCCTGACATGGGCAGCGATGTCTACAGATTGTCCTAAAAGTGTCTGAACTAGACAGAATAATGAGGAAAAAAGCAGCATTGCCATCATTTTGTTACTTATGTCAAACATCTTTATTTATTTTTGTCACACTTCTTTATGAATCAATCTAAAATTGTCTGTTACATTGTGAATAGTGAGGGGTTTACCATGTAAAGTTCTCTTGCTTTAAGAGTACTAGCTGAAAAGATTCAGGTTATTTAAAAACTGTATAATATTCTAGGGCCTAATTCAGACTTAAAAAGGAGCTTGAAATTCAGAGGAAAGTTACTTCTGGGCTAAACCATGTTGAATTCAGTGGGGGATCAAGTTATTATTATTCTGTGCATATCTTTGAATTGATTACTGCACACAGATAGTGACCAGCTTTACTTTTACACTGTAATTTAGACTTGGGATAAGAAACGCCACCTCTCAACTTGACTCCCCAGAAATCAACATGGTTTAGCACAGGAGTAACTTTCCTCTCGTATTTTAAGTCTCTGAAAATGGTCGTAAGAGAGGAAAGTTACTTCTGGGCTAAACCATGTTGATTGTAGGGGAGTCATTTTACATCTGTTGCAAAAAGTATTAGAGTTGAGTGTTTCCTATCCGAAGTCTAAATAACAGTGTGATAGTAAAGCTGGTCAGTATCTGTGTGCAGTAAGCAATTCAAAGATATATCCCTGCATGCAAAGAATACAATTACCTTGACTCCCCCTGCAATCAACATGGTTTAGCCCAGGAGTAACTTCTTAATAACAGGCTCCTTCTTAAGTCTGAATCAGGCCCCTTGTCTTTTATATAAGAATGTACCACCTTGAAACACTTTCTGATTTTTTACCATGTAACTCTGTGTTTATCACACTACTCAATTTAACAAATGTAATAAAAATAATTGCATTAAAATATCTAGATTAGTATGGAACCCTAAATTTATTTACCATTGCGATTCAGTCAGTGTTGGTGTAGGTAACATAACCTCTGTATTTATATAGTGTCAACATATTTTTGTCCTGCCTGTGCCATATTATTCTACCATTCCTCAGTGTTAATTACAACAGGGATCAGTTTAAACCATAGGAATTCAAGATTGTAATCTGTTCAGCAACTATGTCTCTTCTATTCATATGATTTGTTGCATATTTGAGCTTTTTAGTTAATAATTTCAATGATATATTCATTTCAGTGGGGTTTATAGTGTGTGCACTACACGTGTATTACTCCTTTAAAGGCAGTAGACACATGGGACCTGATCCAGACTTGTAAACAAAAACAAAAGCATCCTGCGAAACGCGTTGAACTCCATGCAACTGCTACAAAGGTTAGATACAATCTAGAGACTCAGACGCAACTGTAGCTCTGTATTCATACACAAGTAGGACAGGATGCGTGCAGACTTATTACAGCCAACACAATGCAGCTACAGTCCCAAATACGTTCCCCTTTCCCCAATGATCCAAATGCTAGTGCAATGTACTACACTTTTATGCATAGTAGAATTGGTGGATATGCTTTATTTATTAACAGGTTTTTATATAGCTCCAGCAGAATACGTAGCGCTTTACAATTTTAACAATCATTATAACAGGACTGGGGACAGGATTCAGATTTAATAACGCAGGTCACTTACGCACGCATTGTGCGTAAGTGACCTGCCTTCGCTGGAGGACGCAACAATCGGACGGAATTTGTTCCGTGCTGTGCTTCCCTTCCGCCCGCTAAAGCAGGCAATTGTACAGTGTGGGAGGGGGGCTCCCACACTGTAGCGGATCAGCGGTCTGATTTAATGCAGGCTTATGGCAGCGTAAGCGTGCAGGAGTCTGAATCTGGTCCTGGGTGGTAACAGACAGACTGGGTGGGTAAGAGGGTCCTGCTCACAAGCTTACACTCTATAGGACATTGGGGAATGATACATAAAGTGCTTTGTATTACACAGTGGACCAGCCTGGGTGTATGGTAAGTGCTCAGTGCTCTGTATGATCAGTCACACAGCAGTGTTACTACCAGGACCGATGGGAATATTATTATGAAAATAAATAGTGTCCATGTTTGTGTTAAGGAGAGCATTGCCATAATCAGTGCGGGAGATGATTAATGTATGAATGAAAGCTTTTGCTGGGTCTTCCAAATACATACCAAGCATTCCCATACCTGTTACCTTGCGTTCGAAAAGGTGAAATGCCAGTCTGGAGCAGTCCTATGGAGTTTATTGCAAAATCCTGGATATAGATGCATAGATAGATATAGAGGACAAGACATTTGTGCCAATTTGCTGTATGATGTGGTGGGGTTAAGGACGTTACGTTCAAGTGGCAGAAAAAATTTGATACGATGCACTTAGTTTTACACATTGGTGTAGAGAGGACATTTGTGTTTGCAGAGGGATGTTCTTGAACTGGAAGGCAAGTTGGTTTGAAGATTAATAAAAAGAGCCACAAACACATTGAAATGTCACATGTCAAGCCAGCCTGATCAACTATCATCCCATCCAGCCATTCTCTTGTCTGTTTGTCTGATGATGATGGTCTCCAGACATTGGTGATGCCACAGAACATTCTCAGGGCACAGAGAGGATGCAATGTCTGTTCATGGGATATCGCATCGGCGTACCTCTGGATCATGCCCAATAGAGAGGATGTAATGTCTGTTCATGGGATATCCATATTCATTCTTATTTATACTTACCCAAAACTTATATTAAAAAATTAAAGAAAATGTAACATTTGGTAATGTTTACTGATAAGTATGGCCCTGATTCACACTTAAGAGTAAATTAGGTGCGGACAGAACTTGTTCTGCCCCTAACCCACCCAATGTTTTTAGGTACCTAATTGCACTTAAGAGTGTCATAGGGCTACCTCATCCATCCATGCGTAGTTTCCTTCCTAAGAAGGAACCCACCCGTGGACATTGCCTCTCCCCGGTTACTCTAAATCCCTCCCACTTCTAACGAAACACTTCCATAGGAGACATTACACTGTCTCTTTCTAACTAAACTAGTCTGTGCAATCTACGTACATATCTGTAACTACACTACACATGCATAGTCATTTCGAGAAAATACGCACTTAGGAAGCACAATCAGGGCCTGTATGTGGATTTATAGGCAAACTGTCGCTGGAGACATAAGTGCCCCCTACTAAAATTTAGCACATGTGCAAACAGGCGCTAAATTGTTCTTCACTGTGCATGAACAAACTTCTCTCCACTGTGAAATATTCTTTGCCTTAAGCTAACCAGACACCACCACAGCAGGAGGTGGCCCGATAAAAACGAGATGATACTCCACCAGGGAAAAGTCCAGACATCGGCACCAGGCACCTCTCCTGCTGGAGCTAATAATCCCTGCAGAAGAGGGAGGGCCTTGTTCAGTTCCGTTAGTTGATTGGCTCTGCTAGCAGCTGATGTAAATGAAGCATGCCATAATATCAAATCATCGTACTAGAGTGTTTCTGGTATGATTATTGCCCATTTGAAAACCATCCTGCTCACTCACAACAGCAGTTACTGGCCTGGAACACCCGATACCTGGATAACCAGGCCAAGAATCACTTTAGTGTCTGGCCAGCTTTACTGCGCGTGTACTGGTTTCACAATAAGGAGCTGATTCAGAGTTGCGTGTGTGCGCGAGATGGAAGCGCGCAAAGTCATTTAAATACAGCCTGTTCAAGGTTGCGCATTTTCGCATCAAAAATGCGAGTGTGAATCGCATGCGTGTGGAATACAGCTATGCATTGTCAGAAGCGTATCCATGATTACATCTAATTTATCAATTGAGTGGAATGTGCGCGCACAAGTTTTAAGGACACATTTTGCCTCTCCACATACATTTAATTCAAAGAAAGGTGGATGTGGAAATGCGCAATGGTGTATTTTTACTTTTTATTAAAAATGTAAAGAAATAAAAAAAAATGAATGTGTTTTGAAATGGTAAAAAACATTAATATTTAAATTGTAAACTATTTAATAGTTGTATGTGTTATGTAAATGATTGAAACACTAACTCATGTGTAATATTGGACTGGAGTCACACTTATGATTTTGCTACTTTTTCCATGCGTATTTTTGGGTACGGTTAAACTGCGCACGCGTAGTAACTTATTTTATGCAAGCTACATAGGATTTAGGCACGGAAGTCCATTACGCACGGTTTGGTAAATCGGACTAAGTGATATACGTGCGGATGGGCGTGGTAAACTTCCGTACGTGCAGATTCCAGCGAAATTGGTATGGGGGGGCATTTAAATGGCCTTTTGAGGGCGCAGTTACTAAGGCACGCACGTATGTATGACAAATACGCACGTAAGTACAATCGTAGAGTTATGGTTGCCCTGTGGACACGTAAGTCACTGAAAATCCATCCGTGCAAAGGGAGTGTTGTGTGTTGTCTTTCAGCGCACGTGCATATATTTACATACTTTTTAAACACGGATCTGTGAATACGGTCCATTGTGTTTTAATTTAGAGTCTCCAACAACATACAAAAGAAATCTGACAATTTTTATGATTAGGAAAAATTACATTTATTTTTAACATGAATAAAAAAGGAATTATAAATGTTATAAAAATGGCGTGCACATGAAACAAACTACAAAAAAACCTCACCTATGTTAAAATGCCTCACAGTATAAAATATTCCTGCAGATATCAGCTACTTTGTTTGTTTGTATCTTTATTAAATCGTGTTTTAGCAGCTGTATTACTTTTGTGTAAACGAGTCGCGTGTCTGCCTTGAGGCATTTTCCAATTAAAAAACTTTTAAATACACTTGCACCATGGTCAGGACTGGTGCACAGAAAAGCAGTAAGTGCGTGCAAACTGTCAATACGGATCAGCTTGTAAACGCCCCAAAAACACATTAACGTATTCAAACACGGCCCTTTTTGCATACAAATAAACACGGATTCGTAAGCTGGCGGAGACAGAAAAATGGCATTGCATGCATCTGCTTTACGGCCGACAATACGCTTCTTGCGCATGCGCGGTGCACAACTCCAATACGCATCCGTCTAAATTTTGCACAGATACGCAACTCTGAATACGGCCCAAATGCTGCATTGAGGGAAATATATAATTCATTATTATTTATTTTTTTGGAGAACCTGCTTAGTTTCCAGGTAAGTGATGGCGCGGTGTATACATAGAAACATAGAAACATAGAAAGTGACGGCAGATAAGAGCCACATGGCCCATCTAGTCTGCCCATTTGTTTATTGAAAACTATACTGACCCCACTGAAAGATTTAATCACATAACTTTCACGATCATTACACATAATAAAGGTTAAGACTATAAGTAATTCTATTTTTTGAAGTTGTTTTGCAAGAAGTGTGTAAACTTTGTCCAACAATCTTTTCTGTTCTTCAACAATTATTTTCAATGCATTTCCAAACGTGTTTTCCTCTGATCATTGTTAGTACATTTATCTCTTTATCACAGGCCTCCCTCTTGTTGAATTGTAATTTTTAAGCAGACAGTCAGTCAGTTCACTGAGAAACTTGATGGACGAGATTCTTGCATGTGACGTTTCTTTAGGGCAAAGAAAACAAACCCCTTTGATATGTAGTTGTGCAGATCACTGTTCAATAACAAATGTGCAACACACGGGATAACAAGAGGCCGAGATATACTTTTGACCGAGGTTGACGAGTTTTGACTATTTCTGGAAATGATTCCACTTAAAAAATGCCTCACAACTTTGTCAGATTTTTATATAACGCCAATATATTACGTGGTGCTTTATCATTTTAAACAATCAATCACTGACCCTGGATTGGATCTTAGAATCTGATTCACAACTAAGAACGTTTACGAAGATACACGTTTCATATGCAGAAGTGTTACATGCGCATATACTGCCCATCGCAGTACACAAACATACGCATGAAAACCATGACGAATGATTCACGGACACGGAGGACAGATTCACGCTTTGTCGCAGCAAGCGTACGTACGTAGAGGGGTATGGCTCAATGCAAAGGGGTAGCACACGCACTACTAATGTACAGTAGAGGCATGACTTTAGACTTACGTCTGATGCACAAGTATGTGGTACATGCGGAAGCGACCATATGTTGCCTTTACGTCTCAAGTTGTTGTCCGCATGGTCACTGCAAGCCTATGCGCGTTGCCTTCGGCTATGTTTAGCCCACCCCTGTTGTGTGATTTTAATGGATCAGTTGTGTTTAACTGACACAATGAAAGCCTTATCTATTTAACCATCTGCCGCTATGCCATGTTGTAAACACTTTCAACAGATAAACTGTTAGAGAAAAGACTGCGCTTTCAATAAAATCTACCGTTTATTGAACTGATCAAAAATTATTATTAAAATCATCCACATGTATAGATATGCATATAATCACACACACACACACACACACACA
>WWET01003064.1:7205-21846 GCA_011038615.1 Limnodynastes dumerilii
GGTATTTTTAACTAATTCTCTGACTTTTATTTTAAAGAGAAAAGATTATGGTTAGTCGCTGGGTAATAGAGTGCCAGGCCGTGTTTTGTTTTTGTGCAAACTCCCCATGCTTTGTGCACCTGCAGTATAAATTACCTTATAGATTGATTTGAGCACTTCCATCTTGGAAGTGTGTTTTAAAGCGTGCCTGGGATGGCAGCTGCGAGGGGGTGCTGTCTCAGAGTGGCTGTTTTGGAGACTTGGGGATCTCCATAAGAGGTGAGCTCTCAATTTAGAAAGATATTTGATATGTGACCCATAATTGGGACTCTAAATTTTAGAGTTAGGACCACCTAACAGAGAAGCCTTGTAAGTGGCGGGTGGCTTAAACACATGTCTGCAGATATCTGTAACTAATTCTCTGACTTTTATTTTAAAGATAAAAGATCATGATTAGTCACTGGGTAATTGCTAGAGTGCCAGGCCATGCTTTGTTTTTTTGTGCAAAATCCCCATGCTTTGAACACCTGCAGTATAAATTACCTTATAAACTGATCTGAAGCTCCCTTTATCTTAGAAGTGTGTTTTAAAGCATGTCTGGGATGGCAGCTGAGATAGGGAGCTGTCTCAGAGTGGCTGTTTTGGAGACTTGGGGACCTCTGCAAGAGTTGAGCTCTCAGTTTAGAAAGATATTTGATATGTGACCCACAACTGGGACTCTAAATTTTAGAGTTAGGACCACCTAACAGAGAAGCCTTGTAAGTGTCAGGTGGCTTAAACACTTTTTGAACTGTAAATCTAAGGGGGTCGTTTATTGTTTGAAGTGTGAATGTAATCTCAAATATATCGGCAAAACTATACGACCCTTTCATCTCAGACTAATGGAGCATATTCGCTCGATTAAAAATGCAGCTACCGATAAGGCCAAGAATAAAATCCTAACTCCCATAGCCAGGCATTTTTTACAGTATCATCAGGCCAACCCTCAGTCCCTGAAGGCTTTCTTAATTGGTCAAGTAAAATTGGATAGCAGAGGAGGGGATCTGGATAAGATCCTCTTGAAAAAGGAAACAATGTGGATCTTCAATTTAAATGTAATTGCTCCTGGGGGTCTTAATGAGAATATGTCATTTGTTCCCTTTCTGTGAGGTTCCTTATGTGCAATTTATTTATTTATTTTCCCTTTTCTCTCGTAAGAATGTGGATAGTCTTTAATGATTACGGATACTGGTGTTGGGACATGCTCAAATGCAACTATAATGGGTGCCATAAATAACTTATTACTAGACATCTGTATATAGTATATGAAGTTGCAATATGGAGTATTATGGAGAGCAGAGGCTACTATTTGACGTTCATGGGTATAAATGACGAAGTTCTGCCATCATACATGCTTAACATTTGTCCATCAATGTCCTCATGCCTCCTGACCCAGTATTAACAAAAGTGTTCTATTATGTCTCTTATCCTTATTTCAAGGGAGGGGAAGCAGGTGTCTGAGCCTTATTATGTATGCAGGGAGCCTTTGATATACTATATAATAATTAAATCTTTCCCATGTGAATTACAACATCAATATGTTAGATGATCGCATGGAGTGCTATATGTTTTTATTTGCACACCTCCATTACATATATATGCAAGTTTGCAATAATACTGGGGCGCACTCAGCGATGCATATTTAGGGGCACATGTCATGTTTTTCCCTGTCACCATGAATATAATATTGTGTGCATGGGTTCACAGGTGGTTGATTCTGATGACTTCGGATGGAGTGGTTGGTGTTCATTTTGTTCCAGCGTTGTATTGGTTTTTCTTTCAGACCCCAATGATTTTTCTTTGTTAAACCCCCTTTGTTTATCAGGAAGAGATTTTTTCTTCCTTTGGACCAATATCGACTGATAGATATGGATATGTTAATCATTGGCCTAATTTACCCAAAGGGATTATTATCTGCAGAAATATTAGATTGCGAGGCTCAATGTGTCACGGCTTCTATAGCTTTGATAAAGCATATGTCTCTGTTTTGATCTGCCTTGATTGACTATTACCGGCAGCAATATCAGACTGCAGTTTTGAAATGTGTCATTTAAATCCGCTTCTATAGTTTTGACTTAGTATATGTTTCTATTTTTAATGATTATTTGCTTCGCAAATTGTGTTTTTAACTGTTGTATTTTTCTTCTCATGCAGAGTCCGAGGTGCTATTAATCTATCTTCAAATTCTGATTGGATAATACTTACCTTATAATGATGCACCTGAGACCATAGATCCACCCTTGACAAAGCCTCGTTCTGGGCGAAACGCGCGTCGGGTGTCCGGTCTGGCAGCGTTCATCATCTGTCTATCTGCGTGCAATCTTCAGCTGCCAGCCCCTTGTCTTTCTTTTCCAGCCGGGGGACGCCGCATGTTCTCTACAGCCAGAGTAGGGTAAAATACGGGCACTGAAAAGTGCGAAGCGTGTCCTTGTGGCCACTAAACCCACTATAGGGATTTCTTCCCTTAGGAGCTAGTTTGCGGTGGTCCCCAGGTGGTATGTGTTATTATTCAACCATTATGTGTTTTCATGTTGTAGCAGCATAGCTGCACACTATGATATGTTTCTGTTTTGTCTTTATATGTTCGCCCATTCATTCTCTATATTTTAACCATGTTTAATTAAAGTTTACATTTTTAAAGTACTTTTTGTCTCTATAATTATATTTGAGTGCATCTATAAGAGGTCCTATGTGGGAGTATTTATCTCAGGTTATACCCCCTTTTCTGTTTTTGTATACTTGGCTTAAACACATGTCTGCAGATATCTGTAACTAATTCTCTAACTTTTATTTTAAAGATAGAAGATCATGATGAGTCACTGAGTAATGGCTAGAGTGCCACGCCATGTTTTGTTTTTTTGTGCAAATTCCCCATGCTTTGAGCACCTGCAGTATAAATTACCTTATAAACTGATCTGAAGCAACCTCTATCTTGGAAGTGTGTTTTTAAAGCGTGTCTGGGATAGCAGCTGAGAGGGGGAGCTGTCTCAGAGTGGCTGTTTTTGAGTCTTGGGGACCCCAACAAATTAAAACAGGATGTTGACAGCTGGAGGGAGATGAGGTCATCAACGGTTGGAAATGCTCCTGTCCTGGGAAGTGAATCGATCAGCGGCTTAACGCGTTTCTGGACAGCAGCGTCCCTTCTTCAGAAGCCTGTGTACTGTGATTAGCTAGGGGAAGACTCTTTAGAGCACTGCTTGTGCTCTGATTGGCTCATAATGGTAAAAATAGTAAAAAAAAACATGATTTGTGTGTAGATGTCTCTTAACTTAAAAAAAGCAACAATTCATTCATTAAGATAGCTGCCTTTTTTTTTTATTTTTTAAGGTACACACCTCTTAATTCACATCACATGGAAATTTTATACATAAAAAATGTGTTTGGACAACGACGATGTATCAATTCATCCCTATATATGGTTGCATTTCCACATTATAGCAGGACTGTATTAATGTTAGTTGCTAGGAAATAGTGATAGTGAAAAAATGCACATTGACCTTAAATATATGATTCCCTTAGACAGACTATATTGACCTTGATAGTTATTAATAATAAATATCGACATCTTATCATTTCAAAAGGTATACAAATAAACTGGACTGAATAGCACCAAGAGAATAAATAAAAAATTCCAATTCAAACAATTAATAATTATTAATGTTGATCAAAAGTATAATAAAAACAAGGATAATTCTTCATCATCATATAAAATTCCAACTATTCCATAGAGTCAAACAAATCAAAACAGAAAACAATAACAACAAAAAATTGGAAGATTGGACCTAGGTCATAGTAAAAAATTCGAATTTATGTATAAACCAAACCAANATATATATATAATATGAGACATATAAAATACATGCAATAAATATCACAATGCATATACAGCCCTTAAAGGTGTGGCATATCCCCCTGGCACTAGCCAGGCCCAGCCCTGTTTTGCTTCCAGGATCGGGTAAGATTGAGCCTATGCAGGATGGTATGACCGTAGATATGTCTGCAGCTACCATTGGGAGTCAGGTAAATCATCCAAAAGGGATTTCTTTGGCCACATAGATTGTGTTTAGAGAAACCATTTTAATTCAAAATCCTGGTTTAACCCCCCCCCCCCCTGGTTCTAAACTGATGGAATTATTATTGCACTTAAACTGATGAATGATGGAATTATTATTGCACTGATGCAGCTCTTTACAATGGGCAGAGAGGGAGTGGGTGGTCAAACCTTTTTTAATGTTCCTCAAATGTTCTCCCCATCGTACCTTCAAGGGTCTGGATGTTCTCATCATGTATTGTTTTCCACACGTGCACTCCAAACATAAATGCAATTTCGGATGTTGCATGTGATAAATTCCTTACATTACTTTTAAAAACAAAAGTATCCGCTTATGTTAAATAAATATTCTTAAGGCAATTATTGTACATAGGGCAGGACCCACATCTATAGAAACATTGGTTTCTGATGCTACCCCCATCCTTTTGGCTTGCAAAGCTGGATTGAACCAATTTGTTCTTCAAATCAGGTACTTTCCTATATATAAACCTTGGTTTTTCACCTATGTGTTCCCTGAGGTCTGGATCATTGCTAAATTATTTTAATAATTAAGTTACTAAAGCCCTCCTGGTTAATGTTTAAAAATTCAAAAAAGGATCTTAGACTTTCATCCGTACCTTTCCAAATAAAAAAGATATCATCTATGTATCTCTTCCAGAGGACCAGGTGTGCCCCTGCTGCATCCATATTGGATTCTTCGTAAACTGCCATAATAATTTTCGCATAACTTTTGGCAAACCTGGTCCCCATGGCTGTATCTCTTGTTTGAAGATAATAATTTCTGTCAAAATTAAAATAGTTGTGGGTTAAAATAAACTCAATACTTTCCAATAAAAACTCTTGTAGACCTTCGGAATATTCTGATGTACCTAAAAACTTCCTCACCACCGAAAGTCCCTTCTGATGTTCACCAATGGTGTAAAGTGAACTGACGTCAGCGGTGATCATCCTAAAACCAGGTTCCCATTGGATATTTTTTTAAATATTTGAAACTTGCAAAGTGTCCTTTAAAAATGATGGAATATTTATAATAAAAGATTGGAGGCAGTGATCAATAAATAAGGATAAATTTGCTGTGATGAAACTGAACCTGCTACGACAGTCCTCCCTGGTGGATCCACTAGGCTTTATGCACCTTAGGGAGGATGTACAGAATAGGAAAAGAAGGTTCTATATTAAACAAAAACTGTAGTTCATTTATAGATACCTATTTAGAATCTTAGAACCTTAGGTATAAACTCCCCCCCACCCACCTCTACCCCATGTCCAGGGGGGTGTGGGACTCCGGTCCGAGTGGCCGATTTTTGAATCGGCCATTCCTCCCTAGCCAGTTGTGAACTGGCTGGGATTTTGATTGCATATGCCTTGAGGAGGCATTGCAATCGATCCACAGAGCACCGAGCTTTTGGTGCTCCGAAAAATGTAAAAAAAAGTTACCCACTACTTTCCCTAATTCTTACCCTAACCCTCCCCTCTCACTACGCTAACCCTAACCCTCCTTCCTGGCAGTCTGACCCTAACCCTCCTTCCTGGCAGCCTGACCCTAACCCCGCAGAAAGACTTTACTCACCTGTCCCCTCAGTACGGTGAGCAGCGGCGGAGGTGCGGAGGAGTTCTTCCCGAAAGTGAATGGGTGAGTATGCCAAATGGCATACTCACACATTCATAAAAAAAAATGTCTAAAAGTGTAAGCTTCGGAAAATGTGACAGTCAAAAAGTAACTTTCAAATATCCCTTTTTTGGAAGCCACACTTTCTAACCGGAGATTGCAACCGCCGTGATGGGGGTGGTCTGGGCTGATGGCTATCATCAACCACCCTCATCTATTGGGCATGTATTTCTATCATTACATAATGATTTGAGACAGGGATTGTTGGGTAATTTTTATTTTCCTATCCCTTCAGAGGTTCTGTATGGACCAGATATTCCCCTTATCAGCGTATGATGTTATGATTTTTAAAAATGTTTTTTACATATCTTGTATACATTTTAATCTCTGTTTATGCCACACCTTTAAGGGCCGTATATGCATTGTGATATTTATTGTATATATTTTATATTTTATATATATATATATATCTTTTTTTTTATATGTTGGTTTATACATGAATTAGAACTTTTTACCATGACCTAGGTCCAATCTTCCAATTTTTTGTTGTTATTGTTTTCTGTTTTGAGTTGTTTGACTCTATGGAATAGTTGGAATTTTATATGATGATGAATTAACCTTATTTTCATTATACTTTTGATCTACATTAATGAGTATTATTTGTTTGAATTGGAATTTTTTATTAATTATCTTGGTGCTATTCTGTCCAGTTTATTTGTATACCTTTTGGAATGATAAGATGTGGATATTTATTATTAATAACTATCAAGGTCAATATAGTCTGTCTAAGGGAGTCATATATTTAAGGTCAATGGGCCAGATCCAGAACAACGATTGCGAGCGAATTTACGCATGGCGGAGACGTAAAATCGCCTTTTGGTAAGTACTGAGCATGCGCACCATAGAAAATACGCTCAGTAATGTAGCGTAATTGTGAACGTATGGTCCATTCACGTATGTGTCACGTAAATACTTACGCGTGGGCGTGCCAATTTTACGTTAGTCCAAATTACGTCTGAAATACGTTAACTAGGCGGGGGTTTGTATTTATAGTGTATAGTATGGGCGTGCTTAGCTGCGTAAATACGTGTTGCCCATACGTACGTGAGCGGATCACTGCGGTTACGTTGGCAAAAGTTAAGGTAGGGTTTGGAAAGCGTATCTTGACAAAATACATACGTTCAAGGGGTGTGCCTAGGGGAGTGTATAGAAACGTAGTTCTGGATCTACCCCCATGTGCCTGAAGAAGTGGGTTTTGAGGGAGCGTTTGAAGGATTGGAGGGTGCTGGATTGCCTGATAGGAGGTGGTAGGTTGTTCCAATGGAGAGGGGCGGCCTGGGAGAAGTCTTGAATGCGGGAATGAGAGGTAGTTATCAGGTTGGAGTTGAGGCGACAATCACCAGCAGAGGGGAGGGGAGGGAACGGGAGGGAATGTGGATGGAGATAAGGGAGGAGAGATAGGGGGCGGTGGAGGAGGAGAGAGTCTTGTAAGTGGTGGTGAGAAGCTTGAAGAGAATTCTGAAAGGGACAGAAAGCCAGTGTAGAGATTGACAGAGAGGGGAGGTGGAGGCAGTGTATTTGGAGAGGAAGATGAGTCTGGCTGCAGCATTAAGTATAGATTGTAGTGGTGAGAGACGGATCAGAGGGAGGCCAGAGAGGAGAATGTTGCAGTAGTCCAGACGGGAGATAACGAGAGTGAATGAGCGTTTTAGTGGCATCAGCAGTTAAGAAGGGTCTGATGCGAGCAATGTTGCGGATATGAAAGCGGCAGAACAGTGAGATTGCGCGGTTGTGGGGGGTGAAGGAGAGAGAGGAGTCCAGGATGACGCCCAGGCAGCGGGCTTGGGTAGAGGAGGAGATGATGGAGTCACCAATAGTAATGGAGATAGTAGGGGTACAGGGGATACGAGAAGAAGGAAAGACTACTATTTTAGTTTTGGCCATGTTAAGCTTGAGAAAGCAATCGGACATCCATATGTTTTTAATATGTGGACATTTTCTTAAACTTTTCCTTTCGTTCGAGGTGCTATCTTACAAAATAGAATGGAGGAGGACCACGCTTATATTAAAGGACAGCATGTATTAGTTGGGGCACTCAGGTTTATTATCTCTTGGACTTTATTAATTCATAATTGTTCTGCTTTGTTTTTATTTGTTGGGATCTCTATTTGATGTTATTGCCTGCTAGAGGACTTTTTGTGAGCTATTTTATTTCACTAATACAGATTTGCACAATAACAGAACATATGTTCAGGGTGACAGTCTATGCATTTTTAATATCATTATTGGGGTTTTATTACGGAGATACATTATATCAATTTCACTGCATTTTGGTTATACATTTTTTTTATCTTTTTTATATTGATGAATTTATCTATTTTTATATTGACAATAGTGGGTTTTAAAAAAAAATATTTGGTTGTATTTATTATCTTATTAATTCATTGACCATTTTTTTTATGATTCACTCCTTATATTTATTATCTATTTACATCTAAGAGTGTTATCATTGTTTAGATTATTAGCGTTACAGCTCTAATCCTTCTTCAAAGTCTTTCCTTGTGTTTTTGTCTTTGTGAGGATTTGTGGATCTCTCACTTTGGAAAAGGGTATGCAGCAGTAACTTTTTGTGTAGAGCGGATTACTCTTCCCTAATCCTCTTTTCTACTGTGACTCTTTGGCAGAGTGGAGGCACATGAAAGGAGTACAGGAGCAGTGGGGAATTTAAAAAATTACATTATTAACAGCAATAGACCTTTGTATAAGAAAGGTTAGGAAAAACCCCAGAAAAAGAAAGCTAATGTGGTTTACTAAAGGGGTAGCAACTATAGTGAAAGCAAAAAAGGTGGGCTTTCAAAATTATAAGCAAATGCAAAGTAATGATGACAGGAGTATTTTACAAAACAGGCTAAAAAGGTTATCAGAGCAGCAAAGACACAAACTGAAGAAAAACTGGACCACTTGGTACGAAAAGGGGACAAAAGCTTTTTTAGGTATATAAATGAAAGGCGAAAAACTAAAGATGGTATCGTAAGTCTCAAAACAGATTCTTATTGAGGGTGAAAGGGCTATGGCAGATGATCTTAACAAGTATTTCTGTTCAATATTCACAAAAGAATGAGAGGGGAAAGGACCACTTTAAATGGGAAGACTATTAATACAACGGGGGCAATTATTACTACTTTCACTGAGGAGTAAGTATTAAAAGAACTTTCAAAGTTGAAAGTGGATATATCAATATAACCAGATGGGATACATTCGAGGATACTAAAAAAGTTTAGAGGGTTGCTGGCAAAACCATTAACTGAATTATTCAATCAGTCACTAATAACTGGAATGGTTCTAGAGGACTGGAAAATAGCAAATGTCATCCCTCTGCATAAAAGTGCTTCCACTTTTCAACATTTGCTCTTTTTCAGTCCTCTGGAATCATCAGTAGGGAAGAAGCGTCAAACTACCGACCAGTGATTCTAACATCAGTAGTAGGGAAATTGATGGAAACATTGTTAAAGGAACAAATTGTACATTATCTTAAATCAAGTAATTTATAGGATTTCACTGGGTGAAGATCATGTCAAACAAATCTTATTGAATTTTTTGACTAGGTCAGAAAGGTATTGGGTAAAGGGGGAGCATTAGACATAGCTTATCTTGGTTATAGTAAGGCTTTTGACAGTGTGCCACATCTCTCCAGTCGTGCCCGTTCAATTGCTTCAAGAAAGTCCAACTCTCAGTAGTGGCAGCCTCCTGTTCTCCCTCCTGCTTTGCCTCCGGCGATGTTCTGGTTTCGAGCACCGGCGTTCTCCGGTGCATGGGCGTCGCCACTGGATCCAGTCACCTGATGCGCCTCAGCCAACTGGATTCCAGCTCAAGGATTCACATGACCAGGCTATTGAATCATGGTCTAGGGCGCTCTATTTAAGTCTGCAGCATAGTGTAACCTGTGCCAGAACAAATTGTTTACTCAAGTTAAGTCCAGGTGAAGTCTAGTTCCAGTCCTGGTTAAGTCCAGTCCAGGTGAAGTCAAGCTTGTCCAGTCCAGTTCTGGTCCAGTGCAAGTCAAGTTAAGCTTGGTCAGTCCAGTTCCAGTTTTGGTCAAGTCAAGCTTGTCCAGTCCAGCTTCAGTCCTAGTCCAGTCCAGGTCATGTCAAGCTTGTCCAGTCCAGCTTCAGTCCTTGTCCAAGTCAAGTCAAGTTTGTCTAGTCAAATTTCAGTCCTGGTCCAGTCCAGGTCTAGTCCAGTCCAGGTCAAGTCTATTCAAGTCCTGTCCAGTCCAGTCCAGTTGTATAGTCTTTACCCATCAAATTAATGCCCAATAGCTCATGAGGAGACCATACATTAAGCCATCCAGCTGTCACTATTCCGCTGAACCACTATCACGTCCCCGGGAACCCAGAGCAGGTACCAAAAACCTGTAAGTCCTGATAGTTTGTTCTGGCCCGATGGATCTGAATGAGAAAAACCCAGGGGGCAACTTCTATTCAAAACATGACAGAAATAATTTGGTGGCCATAAGCTAACTTAGGGCAAGTCATGAACTGTCTTGACAAGCTAACTAATCAGATGGGGAATCCCAAGACTACACTTATGCCTACTCCTCCTGCCAGTGTTGCAATATTATCTCTAGCAACTCCAGCCAAGTATGATGGGAACCTCAAGACGTGTTGTGGATTCCTCAACCAGTGCAGTTTTCATTTTGAAATAGAACCATAAAATGTTTTCATCAGATAAAGCTAAGGTTGCTTATATTATTGCTTTATTGACTGGTCAAACCCTATCTTGGGTATTTCCACTTGAGAATAGTCGATTTCCATGCTTTCGAGTCTAAGGATTTCCAGCCACGTTTCGCACTATCTTCGATGGACCTGGTCATTCAGCCTCAGTTACTTCCAAGATCCTCTGCTTATGGCAGAAAGACCTCACCGTCAGTATGTGGTACAGTTCTGCACATTGGCCCAGATCCTGACCAACAGCTGACAGGAGAACTATGCCTGCCGCGTGCGTAATTCCCCTGTCAGCTATAATGTGCATCGTCAGTATGCTTGCATACTATGTTACATACGCCTGCTGGTATGAAAAAGGGGCCGGGTAAAGTTTTATGATTGCCGTATCTCTGCCGTCTAGGCATGGAAGTTGCATTCCTGGTGGGACCATAACACAAAGTAAGGCACCAACAAAATTCAAGATTGGGTTTCTGAAACCCTTCAGTTCCCGATTCTTCCTGAAGCCAGTTTTCCTATAATTCTAAGTTTACCCTGGCAACAATTACACAAACCCCCTATGGATTAGGAGACTTCTCAGATCCTCAGTTGGGTCATCATGTTTCAAGAGCTGTTTAACTCTAGTCATACCTCAGTGTCAAGTCGCACAATCTGGAAAACCAGCGATTCCTCCACAATTACCACACAGACATTGGGATTGTCTGATAAATTTGGTCCTGGGTTCTACATTACCCCGTGGGAGGACTTACCCTGAAACCAAGGCCATGTCTAAATATATTAAAGAAAATCTGGCACAGGGTTTCTTCGTCCATCTACCTCTCCAGTAGGTGCAGGGTTTTTTTTTGTGAAGAAAAAAAGACAGTGGTTTCAGGCCATGTATCGATTACAGGGGACCCAATTAAATAACTATTAAGAACCGGTACTCACTGCCATTCATCTCCGAGCTTTTTGATTATATCAGGGAAGCCAAGGTCTTTATAAAACTGGATCTTCGTAGAGCATATAACCTGATAAGGATCAAAAAGGGGATGAATGGAAGACAGCCTTTAATACTCAAGATGGCAACTTTGAGTATTTAGTCATGCCATTCAGTCTAAGTAACGCCGCTGCTGTCTTTCAAGAATGTGTTAATGAAATTTTTTGGGATTTACTGAATAACACGATATCTTAGTTTTTTTGCCTGATATAGAGACTCACCGAAATCAAGTCAAAGAGATTCTCTCTCATCTAAGGAAAAATCAACTCTACTGTAAATAGAAAAGTGTACCTTTTGAGGTTGACACCATTCCCCTCTTGGGATTTATCCTGTCTGGTACATAGATTCGTATGGACCCAGCTAAGGTCCAGGCGATTCTCGATTGGCCTCAACCTACTTCAGTCAGAGGGATGAAGCGCTTTATTAGCTTTGCCAATTTAGCTTCACCGACACCGTAAAAAGCAAATTCAACAAAACAGTTTCTTTGTAATGGTTTTAGACATCTGGCTTCTTCAGGTCATTAGTCCAGTTTACAAATAACTCTTTAGGTCAATAGGTCAGTTGACAAATAACTCATTAACCCCTTGTATGTAGTATTAGGAACCTTTACAAATACAGTTTCAAGGACACACACATAGACACACTGGTAGACTTTATCCAAATTCAATAATTATCTAAACAGTTGAAACTCGAAAAATTAGAATATTGTGCAAAAGTTCACTTATTTCCGTAATTCAACTTAAAAGGTGAAACTAATATATTATTGTTATGGCACCCTGGGATTACCTGTGACAAGAACCGGGGTGGCCACAAAATAGGAGAGGTGTAACTGTTATGGCACCCCGGGATTACCTGTGAAAAGAACCGGGGTGGCCACAAGATTGGAGAGGTGTAACCAAGTTGGCTACTGGGGCACGGGGTCTTTGCTATCAGGTGGTATTCCCCAGAGCCTCTAGTGGTGAGGATGGAATTAGCTGCATCCCAACAACAGATCGTGCCCCGTTGAACCGGACTTGTAGGAGAAGGAAGGAAACCCAAGTGGAGTACCGGACAATGGGGGAAGGTAACAAGGAAGCGGGATGCAGACCAGATCGGAAAGGGACCGACTGGTGACAAACTACACGGAACACTGAAACAAGCACGGAGGACAGAAGGTAGGTCACAGGACTGGACAAGACGGACTAGGGCTCACATACGCACAGACATACGGCGGTACCCCCGGAGGGGTATCACAAACACTCCAGGAAAAGATAGGAATAAATGGGACGGTAGATACACTAAGGAGAAAGAACCAGGGGAATGAGACACTGAGGTAACAAGGCAGGAATAAGGCAAGGAGAATGGGCAAACAACGGTCAGATCACTAGTAAAGCACTAGGCACACAAGAAAATAGCAGATCACAGTACTGACAGGCAGAAACTATAACCGGCGCTGACTGACGGTCAGACAGGTCTGATAAAGAAGATGCCAGCCCCTGATAGGCTAGCAGCCTTCCAGCCTCAGAATCAGATTGGACGTTCCTGGAGCTTAGGGGGATTGTCCAATAAGGAAGGAGAGCACAGTGGGACGCGCGCCTGAGCGATACTGCAGCGGCGTCCCACGTGGCTATTGTTTACAGGCCGGGCGGCATGTGAAGTGGCCGAGCAGCTGATCGCCCTGGCGGGGAGCGGTGAGTCACACATGCCTGTCGGCTCTCGGCGACGGTATGTAACAATCATATAGACTCATTACAGGCAAAGTGAAATATTTCAAGCCTTTATTTGTTTTAAATTTGATGATTATGGCTTGCAGCTTATGAAAACCCCAAAATCTAAATCTCACAAATTTTGAATATTACATGAAATAAAAAAAAGGTTTTTAAATACAGAAAGCCCACATACATCAGCCCTCTGAAAAGTATCTGGTCTGTTGCTCAGTGGTCCAAAGCCCTCTTTTCTGATGAGAGCAAATCTAGCATCTCATTTGGAAGCCAAGGTCCCAGAGTCTGGTAGAAGAATGAAGAGGGGCACAATCCCAGATGCTTGAAGTCCAGTGTGAAGTTTCCATAACACCTCAGCAGTGACACAGACCGATAGCATCCATGCCACGCCGCATTGAGGCAGTAAATCGTGCAAAAAGGGGCCCATAAAAGGTCATTCTGGGTTGATGATAATTCTGGTAAAGCATAACTGTGTGTGATTAGGGTAAGGGAGAACCGAAGGGCTCCTGTGAATAGCCTTGGTGGTGGCAGTTCATTGGTAATAAGTCATATTTGGGGTGGGAGAAGGGGCATTAGTCATTGTAGAACAGACCAGGTGGCTGTTGTCATTAACCTATTGAGCCCCAGATAAGTCACGAAAGCCTCAGGTGAGGTCAGGGTCCTGACAAATTGGTGGCAAGCGTGTGGGATAGATATATATTTCAGTATATTTATTTTGATTTTGAGAACTTAAGTGAATTAGGTTGTGTGGTGCCTGCTAGAGGAACTTCAAACTAATTCACCAGAGACTGAACTCAATGCTTATTAGTTTGTGAGGACATACAGTGCAAGTTTCTTCCCCCTCCCTTTCTCTTGTTTTCTTTCTTTTATTTATCTACGGTACAATGGAAATGGCGGCTGAATATAAACGTATGGCAAAGGATGCGTTGATTGCGCAGTGTGAGGAAAAAGGAGTCTCCAGTCATGGAAAGACTAAGGACCAATTGATAGAGGCTCTGTTGCTAGCAGAGTCTGAGCGAACCGAGCAGAGTCCTGCTGAGGACAATGATTTAGCAGTGGACCTTGTGCCAAAGCCTGGATTGTCACTTTCTGAGCACTCTGATGGTTCATCTGTGGATACAGCTATGGACAACTATTTACAAACTGCTTTAAAACATTTTGGGCCAGTGGACATTGCCATCAAACTGCAGCTCATCCAACAGTTTCAGGAGAGAGAAGCTGCAGAGCAGGCAGAAAGACTAGAGCGGGCAGAAAGGCAAGCTGCCATGGATAGAGAAGCCACAGAACGACAAGTGGAGTGAGAAGCGGCTGAGCGAGACGCAGAAAGAAGGTACCAGTTGGAGCTTGCAAAACTCCAGCACCAGCCAGACAACCGTAAGACTGGTGTTTGCAAACCCCGTATGGACCAGTTCCCTGTTCTGGATAAAGATGAGAATCTGGACTCTTTTCTGCGTGCGTTTGAAAAAACCTGCAGGCAGTATGGACTGCCCCAAAGCCAGTTGCCATAGTAACTGACAGTTGGAAACTGAGGAGCAGAGTATTTTGTACTTAATGGAATGGGTCATG
>WWET01003064.1:54904-65120 GCA_011038615.1 Limnodynastes dumerilii
AATTTACACCGTTATGACTATCCTGATGTAACGCTGATTTGCGTGCATTAAATATACAGCTTTGAACTTTATTAGTGCAAGTCTCCTGTGTGCATCTCTCCTTGCATATATATATATATATATATATATATATATACACCACTGTGTTAAGGAATGGCGCAGATGTTACTTTTGCAAATCCAGTGGTTCTCAGTAGTTTTGCACACCATATTTTAACCAGCAGATCGCTTAAAAGTAAAAAGACAAAACCTGTCCCGTGGAATTGTTTATTATAATCCACATTATTGTATGTAAATCAGCAAAGTTTAAGGTAGACTAAAACAAAAAAAAGTGTGTTGAATTCAGAATTTACATCTTACATTAAGGAATGACGATGCCAAGTAATATATGTTTTTGACAATGTGAAACAGTAGTTACATTTTATTACCTAAAGATATCCCAGAAAATATATAGTTCAATTAGTATTACATCTTCGAACAGCTTAAAAATATAATTTGTATTTGAAATGTCAAATTTGCTGGTAGCAAGGGAAAGGCATTTAATGTGATATTCTTTTACCACAGTAAATTTGTGGGCTACACTGGAATATCACTGGTGCAAAATGCTTGTCATAGTCTGTATTATATGACTGCCTCTAGGATTCAGTCTGTGTTATACAGTTGAAATTTGAAAAATTAAAATATCGTGCAAAAGTTCATTTATTTCAGTAATTCAGCTTACAAAGTGAAACTAATATATTATATAGACTCACTACATGCAAAGTGAGATATTTCAAGCCTTTATTTGTTTTAATTTTGTTGATTATGGCTTACCGCTTATGAAAACCCCAAAATCAAAATCTTCCAAAATTGGAATATTACATGAAATCAATAAATACAGAAATGTCAACCCTCTGAAAAGTATAAAAATACATATGTACTCATTACTTGGTTTGGGCCCTTTTTGCATGAACTACTGCCTCAATGCGGCATGGCATGGATGCCATCAGCCTGTGACATTGCTGAGGTGTTATTGAAGACCAGGTTGCTTTAATAGCAGCCTTTAGCTCTTCTGCATTGTTCGGTCTCATGTCTCTCATCTTTCTCTGGCAATGCCGCATAGATTCTTTATGGGGTTCAGGTCCGGCGAGTTTGCATGGTCAATCCAGCACAGTAATCTCACGGTCATTGAACCAGGTTTTGGTTCCTTTGGCAGTGTGTGCAGGTTCCGAGTCATGCTGGAAAATGAAGTCACCATCTCCATAAAGCTTGTCTGCTGAAGGAAGCATAAAGTGCTCTAAAATGTCCTGGTAGACGGCTGCGTTGACTCTGGACTTAATAAAGCACAGTGGACCAACACCAGCAGATGACATGGCTCCCCAAATCAACACAGACAGTGGAAATTTCACACTGGACTTCAAGCATTTTGAATTGTGTGCCTCTCCATTCCTCGTCCAGACTCTGGAACCTTGGTTTCCAAATGAGATGCAAAATTGTCTCTCATCATAAAAGAGGACTTTGGACCACTGAGCAACAGACCAGTTATTTCTTTCTTTAGTGTTACGGTACCCCGGAATTACCTGAGTCAAAAACCGGAGTGACTGCAAGTTAGGAGACTGTACTCTGTGCCCTCTGGATTTACCTGGGGAGAGTACCGGAGTGGCCGTAGGACAGAAGCAGTGTAACGAGGTCGGCTACCAGGACACAGAGACTTTGCTACCAGTTTGTTTTCACCAGAGCCACTGAAGGTGGGGATGGATTTGGCTGTGCCCCAGTAACAGGTTGTACTCTATTGAACCAGACCCGTGGGAGAATGAAAGGAAACCTGAGGTGGAAGAAGGTAAGGATGAGAAAGCGAGATGCAGACCAGACCGGAAGAGACCGGCCTGAAACGAACTACATGTAACACAGACTATATCTAAATGTGAACCTTTGCGCTTCCCTACTCCCTAACACCAAGCATCCACGTGGATGAGATACACTGGGGAAATTCCCAAAACCCCTAAAACTTGATATACACAATTATAATTGTAAAAATACAAGTACAGTCATATATATCTTAGTTAATATGTTATACAAAAAAATCCCTTCCACCAGCCCTAACTGCATATATCACAGTCTTCAAATACAGGATAATTCCCTATACAGTCCACAATGTTGTTATTTAACTTTTTAAAATCTTCACTACTGTTGTTTTTCAATTCCACGATTTTACATCCATATATGGAAAGGGTTAATCCTACTCACACACTGTTCCTCTTGCAGTTTATGCATCCAACGGTATCTTTCTATGTTCCTCCTAGTGTTGTTTCTTTTTCTTAAGCGTGTCTATTGGTCTTTCATATCCGTTTTACTATATTCCTTTCTCCTCTTGTACTTTATCCAGCCGATGTCATTACATGTGAGGGAAGAGAGAAAAAGAACCAAATAGCGCAACGCTGTATTTTTATCAAACCCCGCTGCCAAACCAAGCACTGCTTACAATATAACAGCTTACCAATTCACATTGAGTATTCATAACTGCCCGATATCCTCCTTCACTTGAAGAGAACTCTCCACAACGCTCCAACCGGTATGAAAATCACATTTTATTCAGACATCTTCATATTAACATATTCAATTAAAAAAATTCAATTAAAACTTCTTATTAACAAAACTTCCACAACCCCTGTTTTTCCTGGCAGAGCTCCGTGTGACTAACACCAGCCCAGATAGCACTCGTCCGTATACTGGTCACCCTATTACAGTCGGCACTTAGATGTTATGTGGGGCCCGTAGCCTTACTGTAGCGATGACCGTAGTGGAGTCCTGCAGCTGGATGTGGTTGTCACCGGAGATGCTTTCCACCAACGCGTTTCAGCTAGGTAAGTAGCCTTTCTCAAGGTGCAAGACGAGGGGTAAGTCCTGTTCAGTTTAAATCGGTTCTTGGCGCCTGTTTCCCGTACATCTGATTGGACCTTCTTTCCGTTATTACAGTCAAGGGTTAACATTGTATTTCAAAATCGATACATTATATAAACATTACTTGGTATCTTCATCACATTCCATGCTTCATAACTTTCACATTAAGGGACAAAGATAAATAATTCCACATATAACTTTCCTCCCATTAAAAGCAACCACCATAATTACGCAAATAATATATTCCAGCATTATGGTTATGGGATATGAGACCCTATCTTATAGCACATTTCATATGCAGCATTTGGTAAAATTAGTTATCTAAGATAATATAAAAAATAATCTTAACGGACTTACAGTGGGGGAAATGGCAAATAATTATAACCATATTAAACTACTCATATTTAAAAAAGGGGAAATTGTATCATAATAAATACTCCATCTTAATATAATATAATATAATATAATAGTAACAAAGTATATGCACTACTGATATTAACTGGGTGACTTAAGTTAATAAATAGATGATTTAGGCTCATCCTAAATATTACATAATGACCTAATAATTATTTTAAATATTTTAAAATGTATTTTTAAAAATTATTTTAAAAGGGGGGAAAGTCCCAAGTGACTATGAAGTAACAAATATATTAATTGGCACTACTAAAATGGTAATATAGTGACCTAAAGTGCATTTACAGTGAATTCTAAATAATTGATTATTTAAGCTCCTTCTTAGTGCTATCTTATTAGTGACATTATACTTATAGAGAAAGGTAGAATTATTTGTAGTATATATTAAGGTGACTTAAGTGAGTGCCATTGTTAAAGTGACTAGTTAATTGTTATAAAGGGATAAAAATAACCGTGTGAAATAAACAAACTACATTAAATGATTAAATTCCCTAAGTGGTGCTACTATTAAAAACATTAAAACCTAATCTAAAAACCACTTCAACTCAAAAGCTGCAGGGACTACGGTATTACAATTAAAAATTAATTCCATTTCCTTCCTTGCTAATGTGTTCAACATATCTCTCCGTCTCCAATTCTGATGAATCTTTTTTATGCCCACAAATCTAATGATATCTTTTGTATTACAATCATGCTTCTCTTTAAAATGAAGGGAGAGGGGGTGTGTCAGAACACCTTTTTTAATATCTTGTCAGGATGGCCGAGTGGTCAAAGGCACCAGACTCAAGAGTTGTTTCTTCCTGTTAATAGACTTTCTGTTCTCCAGAAGGAAGCAAGGGTTCAAATCCCACTTCTGACAATGTTTTCTGAGACTTAGTTTAAAGAAGTAGGGAAGCGCAAAGGTTCACATTTAGATATAGTCTGAGTTTTATTTTGTTACCTTTGTAATAGGTACAAAATATTTTTTTCCCAGTGAACGTTAGCGAATCCTGGAAAAATGTATAAACATATGAATGAAAGAAATAGAAAAGTGGAAAAAGTGTTTAAAGGATATCTTAATGTATTAGATTGAGATTTGGAAAGTACTATGAGAAGGTTAGGAAAAATTCTTATGAAGGAAAACAAATTGTGGTGGGAGGTGGTTACCTTTGAAAAGTATATAGCGGATAGGATCATTCCGAAAGGATTAAGGGTAAACAAGGAGTGTGCATTTGAATCGGACTAAAAGGAGTTTGTGGAAGGTTGGTACAGAATTTTGAAAAGATGTTCTACCTCTCTTATGGAGCTGATCCTAAAGGAGAGAAAAAGATCTCTGAAAGAGTTAGAATTGAAAATAGAAGAACTAAGGACCTTAATAACACCTTTCTCAGAAATAAGAGAATATAAAGACTTAAAGGATATAATTAGTAAGAGATTAGAAAGACAAGGACAGATTATCACCGAGAGACGTTTTAATAAATATAAGAGAGACATGATTGAGTTCAGTACAGGTACTCAATATGTTAACTTAGAGAAGGGGGTTAATAAGAATAATAAGATCAATAAGGAAGAATTAGAAATCTCGGATAGTGAAGATGAGGAGGAAGAAAAAGAGGATATTCTCAGTGACTTATTAAATCTTAAAGCTGTACAGATAGAAAAGAAAGCAAGAGAGGATATAGAAGCTTCCAAGTCTAACGAAAAGAAAGAAAAAAAGGAGGAACAGAGGACTGGTGGAAAAAAGGATAAGAAGAAAGAAATCCCTCTACACGATTATAAATCATTCACAGGGGTTGGAAGCTGTGAGATGGATGATGAGGGATGAAGAAATGGATGAAAATAAGAAAGAATTCATCTTGGAAGGCATAGAATTAATATTGAGAAATAACTTTTTCTGGTTTTTGGAGGAATTTTATATGCAGGAAGAAGGCACACGAAATTTGCCCCCTGCTATGCTAATATCTTTATGGCATGTTGGGAGGAGCAATATGTGTACCAACATCCCCTGGCGAAAAAACATCTTAGAGCCTATTTCAGATATATAGATGATGTCCTTATGGTGGGGGAAGGTGATGACATCTCCTTGGAAACATTCTGTGAAGATCTGAATGTAAATGATAAAAACATCAAACTCGCTTTTAGTGCAAATCGGAAGGAAGTGGAGTTTTTAGATTTGAAGATAAGAGGAGAGGGCACCACACTTGCTACCAGTACGTACAGGAAACCTACGGACACCAATTTGTTTATCCCTCGGGACAGTGCCCACCATCCAAGATAGCTGAAGTGTGTACCCCTTAGTCAGTTTACGAGCATTAGAAGAAATTGTTCGAATACCGAAGAGTTTAAGACACAGAGTGAAGATCTCAAGGAACAATTTCTAAAAAAGGGGTATGAAGAGGAAGAATTGAACAAAGCTTTAGAACAAGTGAAACATAAGAATAGAAATAAACTTCCAAAAGAAAAAAAGAAAGGGAAAGGTGAAGTGACAAGGAAACAAGAATTGAATTTTATTACCCAGTACACTCAGAGTCATAGAAAGATGGAAAAAATTATGGAAAAGAACTGGGGATTATTATTACAAGATCCTGAATTGAAACGGATACTCCCAAAGAAACCTAAGTTCGTATATAGGAGGGCCAACAATATACGTAACCAAGTAGTTAGAAGTTTTACAGACCCACCTAAAAAGATAGGGGATATACGAAATAAAGGTTTCTATAGATGTTGTAATTGTTTAGGCTGTAGGAGTGTGAAAGGAGATGGGAACAAGATAAATACCTTTATAGTGAAAGCAACAGGGAAGGAGTGGGACATCAGGAAATTTCATAACTTGCGATTCTAAGAACTGCATATATTTGATAGAATGCAGTTGTTCTCTCCCTTCTCCCTTCATTTTAAAGAGAAGCATGATTGTAATACAAAATATATCATTAGATTTGTGGGCATAAAAAAGATTAATCAGAATTGGAGACGGAGAGATATGTTGAACACATTAGCAAGGAAGGAAATGGAATTCATTTTTAATTGTAATACCCTAGTCCCTGCAGGTTTAAATGCAGCTTTTGAGTTGAAGTGGTTTTTAGAATAGGTTTTAATGGTTTTAATAGTAGCACCACTTAGGGAATTTAATCATTTAATGTAGTTTGTTTATTTCACACGGTTATTTTTATCCCTTTATAACAATTAACTAGTCACTTTAACAATGGCACTAACTTAAGTCACCTTAATATATACTTCAAATAATTATACCTTTCTCTATAAGTATAATGTCACTATAATAAGATAGCACTGAGAAGGAGCTTAAATAATCAGTTATTTAGAATTCACTGTAAATGCACTTTAGGTCACTATACTACCATTTTAGTAGTGCCAATTAATATATTTGTTACTTCATAGTCACTTGGGACTTTCCCCCCTTTTAAAATAATTTTAAAAAATACATTTTAAAATATTTAAAATAATTATTATGTGATATTTAGGATGAGCCTAAATCCTCTATTTATTAACTTAAGTCACCAAGTTATTATCAGTAGTGCATATACTTTGTTACTATTATATTATATTAAGATGGAGTATTTATTTTGATACAATGTCCCCTTTTTTTTTAAATATGAGTAGTTTAATATGGTTATAATTATCTGCCATTTTCCCCACTGTAAATCCGTTAAGATTATTTTTCATATTATCTTAGATAACTAATTTTACCAAATGCTGAATTTGGAATATGCTATAAGATAGGGTCTCATATACCATAACCATAATGCTGGAATATATTATTTGCGTAATTATGGTGGTTGCTTTTAATGGGAGGAAAGTTATATGTGGAATTATTTATCTTTGTCCCTTAATGTGAAAGTTATGAAGCATGGAATGTGATGAAGATACCAAGAAATGTTTATATAATGTATCGATTTTGAAATACAATGTTAATCCTTGACTGTGATAACGGAAAGAAGGTCCAATCAGATGTACGGGAAACAGACGCCAAGAACCGATTTAAACTGAACAGGACTTACCCCTCGTCTTGCACCTTGAGAAAGGCTAGTTACCTAGCTGAAACGTGTTGGTGGAAGGCATCTCCGGTGTCAACCGCATCCAGATGCAGGACTCCGCTACGGTCATCGCTACAGTAAGGCTACGGGCCCCACATAACATCTAAGTGCCGACTGTAATAGGGTGACCAGTATACGGACGAGTGCTATCTGGGCTGGTGTTAGTCACACGGAGCTCTGCCAGGAAAAAAAGGGGTTGTGGAAGTTTGGTTAATAAGAAGTTTTAATTGAATTTTTTTTTATTGAATTTGTTAATATGAAGATGTCTGAATAAAATGTGATTTTCTTACCGGTTGGAGCGTTGTGGAGAGCTCTCTTCAAGTGAAGGAGGATATGGGGCAGTTATTAATACTCAATGTGAATTGGCAAGCTGTTATATTGTAAGCAGTGCTTGGTTTGGCAGCGGGGTTTGATAAAATTACAGTGTTGCACTATTTGGTTCTTTTTCTCTCTTCCCTCACATGTAATGACATCGGCTGGATATAAGCTACAAGAGGAGAAAGGAATATAGTAGGACGGATATGAAAGACCAATTGACACGCTTAAGAAAAAGAAACAACACTAGGAGGAACATAGAAAGATACCGTTGGATGTATAAACTGCAAGAGGAACAGTGTGTGAGTAGGATTAACCCCTTACATATATGGATGTAAAATCGTAGAATTGAAAAACAACAGTAGTGAAGATTTTAAAAAGTGAAATAACAACATTGTGGACTGTATAGGGAATTATCCTGTATTTGAAGACTTTGATATATGCATTTAGCGCTGTTGGAAGGGATTTTTTTGTATAACATACATGTATCACAGAACCAGGCACAGCGGACAAGAGGCACGTCACGGGACTGGACAAGACGGACTAGGGCTTGTACGCACACACTTCCGAAGAAGTAACATAAACATACACTCAAGGATAAATGAGGAAGAACTGGGAAGGTGAAAACCATAAGGGAGGAGAACCAGGGACTGAAAACAAAAGGTACTTGAAGCAAGGAAAAATACAAGGTAAAATGGTCAAACAGAAATCAATTCACTAGGCAAGAAGCACTAGGCACACAGGTATAGCAGATCACAGAACTGGCAAGGCAGAACTATTACCGGCGCAGAGTGATGACAGAAGGGGTCTAATATAGAGACTGCTGTCCTGTGATTGGACAGCCAACGAGCAAGCACTCCCCTAGCACCGGGGAACGCATAACTAACAGCAGGGCAGAACACGCGCCTAATGGAGAACGGTGCACACGTGGCAGTAACCAGGACGCTGTAACTAACGGAGCAATCGGCAGGGGAATCCACATAGACACGCCGCGGGACTCACAGGTAGGACGGAGCGAGGGAGAAGCCAGCACACAGCTAGCCGTAACATTTAGCTTAGGTAAGATGCTTCTGACGTTGTTTGTTGTTCAGGAGTGGCTTGACAAGAGTAATACGACATTTTAAGCCCATGTCCAGGATCCGTCTGTGTGTGTGTGTGTAGCTCCCCCACACTTTTGAATGGCTTTTCCTGACAATCCTCTCCAAGCTGCCGTCGTCCCTGCTGCTTGTGCACCTTTTTCTTCCACACGTTGCCCTTCCACTTAACATTCTATATTGTGCTTTGATACAGCACTTTGAGAACAGCCAACTTCTTTTGCAATTTCGCACGATATTCTAATTTTTCAAGTTTCACCTGTATAGTAGTGATTAGGATTTGCTTTCTTTTATTATGGTTGTGGATTCTTCAATTGTGGGTATTAAATGTTAAACATCAGGGTACAAATTTATAGTCTGCAGGAGAGCATCAAATACCTTAGCACCCGTCCCAGTGCTTCCATTTACCAGTAGGTCATAACCAGATGCTTATCTTTCAGTTGTGCAGCGTCAGCGAGGAGCTCTGCGGTGGGAACAGATGTGTAGATTAAGTCTAGTATTATTGCAAAATATCACGCTAACCCCACCCGCCTACTTTTTCATAAAACCTGGCTGCCAAATTTTTCTGGGAGAACACTGGTATTATCCCACAAGCAAATACATCAGACCAAAATTAACCTATTAGATAGTAAGTAATAAGAAAATCATAAAGATTAGGGAGTATCAGACAATTATAATAATAATTACAGTTATGTACATTTTATTATAGTATATAGCATTCTACCAAACATGTAGGTGCTCTCCCACCCATAGAATACATATGTCAGAATGAGCTTAAGAATGGGTATATAGGGATTCACTAACAAAATTCTCAGATCAAAGACCATTCATATTTAGGCATGCTTAATTAAAACCTATTCTTTATTATTATCATTTAAAAGATAACCTAAAATATAATTGTATAGCAATTAAAAAATTTTCGTGTCCTACTGGTGGATGCTGGTTCTTTTTATTTTTTTTTCTTCCATCCTGTTGAAAATCACCTTTGAGCGATTGAAATGTTGGTATCTGTGTATTAGTTACATCAAATAGACTAGCCATAGCTATTTGTCTTTACTAAAGCAAAGTCTTCTTGGATCGATTTGCATTTTTTATGTGAAATAACCAAAACATGATTTACCCGCTGCTGAGAGTGCAACGTACCAGATAAAATGGAACCAGAAAGGTTCACAAAGCGCTTAATCAATATTACTGCTCCAGCGGGTGATATAAAGCACGACCTCCCAGCGTCCTGTATCGCAAGTCAGCAATAACTCTCCAGCTGGCAAGTGGGCTTGTGAATGGAAGTACACTAGGTAGATGGAGGATCGGTGTTTGGAAGAAGTCCTGCCCCAGGGAACCTTTCTGGTTTCATTTTATCTGGCACGCTGCTAGTATTTCAACGATTTTACTTTGCTTGTGTAAAATAATACCTTATTGCCCCATGAAGCTCCCCTTTTGTTACAGAATTTTCCTAATGCTTGACCAGGAAAGGTATAAATTT
>WWET01003064.1:81887-96854 GCA_011038615.1 Limnodynastes dumerilii
TCCTGCTCGTGCCTAGGTTCCGTATCTAAATGGGCTTCCTTTAACATTCTATATACAGAGGATATTGTTCCCTGCCCCAAAGGAGTATTTAGACATAGAGTTCAAATGGGGATAAATCCGTATGTTGCGCGTTAGAGGTGCAGGGGGCTAGTGTCGAAGCTGAAGGTAGGAAATTGAGAGAGACCAGGATATTGAGCTTTCAGGTCCCTCAGTGAGAGGAGAGAACGTCTTACTGTCAGGTGCTTTGCATAGCATATTCATCTACTGAGAAATTTCTGGGAGAAGCACTAGCTGGGAATTCTTTATTGTCCCATAATGGGGAGATATATAAGGGCACCGAGTTGACACCAAGGTAGATCTTACATCTGTCCCATATAGTGAAGGCAATTATGTGGTTGGTAGCTTTTCACCTAGGGGGAGTACTGACCTTTTAGGAAGGCCCCATTAAAAAGACAGGCTTCACAGATGTAAATGCGATGTGAGATGCCCGGCTTAGTTAAAGAGTTTCACATCGGGAAAACCTCTACCGCCACCTCCTCGGGTAGGTTTTTTGAGAAGAAAAAGTCTTATCCACGAACGTTTGGAATTCCATAAAACAAGGAGAATGCGTTTTCCAATGTAAATTCATATAAGGGAACCCTCATTGGTAAAATCTGAAAGTAATATAGCAATTTCGGGAGTGTATTCATTTTGATTGTGACAATCTTGCCTAACCATAAATTAAATAAGGGTCCCCAGTTGGTTAGGTCGTCCTTAAGCTTTTTAAATTGAGGTAAAAATGTGTCCCTATAAAGGGATTCATAGGAGGGGTAATATAGACTCCCAAGTATTTAATCTTCCTAATTTGCCATTCGAAGTGATATTGGGACTTTAGTTGCTCCTTCAACTCAGGTGGGCAGTCTGCCATAACACGGAAGAGACAAGGAAGGGAGGTTCTTAGCTGATGTAGGGTTAGAAGAATTATTGTCTGCAAATAGTGAGCAATACAAAGGTTACATACCAAAGGTATGTAAAGGTCCTCACTGGAGCGCTTCCTCACGTCCCACCCTGTGTGCTCTAGAGCAGCCTGGACCTAGTTGACTGATCCACTATTTCAACAAAAGGTAAATTATGCACAAATATCCTAATTAGGATGGTGGTTCTGGCGCTCTCTAGTAAATAAAGTGCACCCCCCTCTATTCCTTCTTACAACCATGTCCCAGAATTGTCCGATGGATTATGTGTTACAATGGCCTCAGTAAAAGGTACAATGTCCCAAAATGTATGGGTAGTTCATATGCAGTCTCTAGAGAGTGGTGAATGCAAGTATCAGAATAATTGAGCTCCAGATTTGAAGTCTCTTGCTGCCGGAGTTCCGTTCTTGCTCTCTCCTCGATGTGTTGTTTACGTCCTGCATGTGTTTCTCAGCCTCATCCTGTTCTTGCTGTCATGAGTCCCATAGCTTAGTAACCAAGATTTTTTACCGCTGCTTCTCTCGCTCCCTTGTCGGTCCTACTCCTCTGTGCCTCGGCTCAGTGATTGTTGGTGGTAATGACTCAGGAATGAAGATAAATTGTAAATAGAGAGGGGCTAATATAGTGCAGTAATTTATTAACAATAAGTGAGTTTAAAATACAGAATACTCACACAAGCTGTGGACATATAATGCATGTCCAAACTGCGTTTTATAATTAAAGCAGTCCTAAAAATAGGTGTCTGAGTCTTGTGGTGTGATAACCAATTTGTTTCATCGTCCTATCCGATTTCCTCAGGGTTCCTACAAGATGATACCTGTGCCTAGTTTAAAAAATCCACCCTCCATTTTCGTTAGTCAGTATTTTGGACAATACATTGAGTTTTTTACAAGCCCATATCGATCAAGGAGTTATATGTAAAATTAGAGTTGAAAACTTTGCTACAATTAATTCTACTAGTTTGAGGTTATCTTTCTCTGGGGACCTTTTTCATTCATCCACTTTATTTATTTATTTCTTAATTTATATAATCCTCGTATCTCTATTTGCATGCTCCTCATTCCCCATGTGTATTTCACTACAAAAATGTTGCAAGTGGATGTAACAAAGATTCTTAACATACAGTTCTCACAAAAAGGTAGCTGTCCATACAATTGTATTTATCTTTCAATATACCTAATAGTGGTTCGATTAATGTACACATTCTTCCTAGTTCTAATCATCTCCTGTTATCTGGAATTTTATAGTTTAAAAATACAATGTTTTTTTTTTTTTATATATAGAAATGTATATTACATATCCCTCAACTTATTAGCTTACTGGTCTTTTTGATTACAAAAATGATGCCAGCTCGAAATCAATATTGAGCCGTCTGGGATGTAGGGTTTCCAGTTCACGGACCGTATTCAGAAATCCGTGTCCAGATCGGTCCGCAAATCTACGCACGGCCGGTGCATGCCAAAACCCCTCATACCCATGACACTCCCCTCTCGGCCATGCTCTTGGAGAGCTACACCTCCATAGACCACCTGTAACTTTACGTGTGCAGTTCCATGTGAATATGTCCTCCTTCCGTGCGTCTCTTGATAATTGTACCCACTTTTCTTCATTTAAATGCCTCCTCCTGCCAATTTTTATTTAAATTCTCCTGTGCGTATTTTTACATTGCGGATCCGGACGTATTTACAAATGTGCGACTCTCAAGTCCGTCCGTAAGGCACTTCTGCGTGTATAGTCTACATGAACTACGTAAATAAAGTTACTACACATGCGCAGTCGAAATGTAGCTAAAAATACGCACGGAAATTGGCGTGAAAAAGATCTCTGAATATGGCCCCATATATCCATTTACTTTCTGCTTGATTAAGGATCCTTTGTATGTCTCCCCCCCTCCAGCTTTGTTTTATATTTTGAACGTAAAGATGAGGAGTCCTTATTGTGGTGTATCCTATTATGTTCAGATAGGCTATTTGTCTCTTTACCCCGGATGATATTACCAATATGCTCTCCTATGCGCACTCTGAGTTCCCTGCGTGTCCTTCCTATATATTTTAAATCACAGGGACATGTAGATCACATTCTTTACTTCGGCAAGTGATCTTTTTTCTTTAATGTTAAATAGCTTCTTACTGTTGACGTCTGAAAATTTTGTGGTTGGTTTAGTACTGTTTACTTTTGTTTTTTTTACACGCCCCACATTGATTGCAGTGATTAAAACCCCCTTTGAACCTCCCAACCAGTTTGTCGCTGTGGATGGTGCTATTTCCCTTAGGGAACTAGAGACAAGTTTCTGTTTTAAGTTTGGGGCTTTCTTATAGATTATTTGTGGTTATTCTAGTAGGATCCCTTTCAAAGAGTCATCATTTAGCAGAATATGTCAATGTTTCTCAATGATTTTTTTATTTGAGGGGCTGCATTTGAATATTGTGTCAAAAATGGTAATTTTATCTTATTGTCCCTTTCTGTCTCCCTTATACTCCAACAAATCCTTTCTCTCTGTGTTTAAGATTTCTTGGAATGCCTTTTCTACATTTTCCTCCTTGTATTTTTTGTCTAAGAAATCTTTTTCTAATTTCTTTACCTGTTCCTTAAATATGTCATAGTCTGTGCAATTTCGCCTCAAGTTGGTGAACTGCTCCTTCGGTATATTCGCTAACCAATTATGATGGTGACTGCTTGTTGCTAAAATAAAGCTGTTACAATCCACAGGCTTAAAATGTGTTAGAGTTTTTAACTGGTTATTCTCAATGTATATATCCAGAGCTAAGAATGTAACAGACTACTTACTGGTGTTGGTAGTGAATTGCAGGTTTTGGTTGTTATCATTCAGATATGAGGTGAATTCACTGAGTTCACCAGATTGAGGCAAAATTGCACAGACAATGACATATTTAAGGAACAGGGAAAGAAATTAGAATAATATTTCTTAGACAAAAAATACAAGAAGGAAAATGTAGAAAAGGCATTCCAAGAAATCTTAAACACAGAGAGAAAGGATCTAGACAACCATAGGCCAGTCTCTCCCAGTAGGACGCTGCGGCTGAGGTGTAGATCCGGAAGTTGACTGTGAAGCAGATGCTAGTTTAGCTGGTGCAGGAGCTGGGGCTAAGCCAATACGGTGGAGGAGGGCCTGTGCTTCCGAAGGTGTGGTTGCTGATAGTTGTTGGTTCTGATGCCACACATAGTGACAGAAAGAAAGTCCTCAGTGATATCTGATTTTGTTGTCTCGTAGAATAGTCATGACTGGTTGCAGGTCTCGTGGTAGGTGAAAAATCCTGGTTGTGCTGTCCCAGCTTCTGGAATCCATTAATATTGCATTCAGTTTATATATGCTAAATACTGTTTTACTGTTTGTTGTGCTTACTGCCATCTACTGCCCATTGTTATGCATTCACTGTAATTACCATATTCATTGCTTACTGTTTCTCCTCCCTGTTCTGTGAGCTCACATCCTGTTCCTGCAGCATTTTCATGTGTGTGTGTGTAAAACATGTATCACAGAGCTGGAGAAAGGCATTTGCTTTGACCTCTATGTGTCCTTTTTCAAGGTACAGTAAATAAATTACCTCAAGACATCTCCATTGCATCTTTCTCACTGAACTTCTACATGCAACTGGTGTTGTTAGGGGAATGAGCATAGCGAGTTCACTATCTTCCATTGCTTGTACAAGGGTTAACCACTCATACTCATCAGAGATTTCCCTCACGTACATCGGTGGCAGAATAGTCAAAGCAAACCTAAGTCTGCAGCATCTGCATGTTTACACATTATCTGCAAGCAAGATTAGAGCCAGCGGCCATCTTAGAAAAATCTTATGGCCACATCTGCTTCCTAATTACAGCTCTTCACCTGTAAACTAAGCTGCAGTTCTATCCTATAGAGACAGTAATTTCTGAAAGGGGTATAAACATGTCCACAAAAGGTTCTGTGGATTCCTCTGTGGCTGGACCAAAGCAAATGCAGCATGTGTCTGAGAACTCAGATGCACAGAAAGCAGAGTCCAAGCTTACTGAAGAACAAGAAGTGCGCCCAAAACGTTTGACCAAACCAACACAAAAGATTAGGGAGAACTTTGAAGCAACCAGAGATGAGTTTTGTGATAATCTAAATGACTTATGGGAAAAAGCTGAACACTATATAGCAGCTCTCCCACGCTTTAACAATGACGCAGTTGAGTTAACCGTGGCTTTGAATCGTTTATCTACTGCCTATGATCGCTACCAGCGACTGTCCGTAAAGTACATCACATTCCTGACTAACTCTGATTCTGATGATGCCCCAGCAGAGCTAGCTGAGAGAGAGAATCTACTCCAAAGAAATAAGGCCTTAGTGCAAGATGCCAAGAATAAGGCAGAACTCCGCATCACCCACTTGCAAGAAGTTAGGTCACATCGATCAACTTCAACCAAACATACATCTTCATCTTCTAGATCATCTTGTTCCAGAAGGTCAGCCTTACATGGGAAGCTAATAGAAATTCGTGCAGATGCAGAAGAAGCAAGTGTTAGAAGTTCCTTTGCTAAGAAGGAAGCAGAGGTAAAAGTAAAAATCGCACAGAAGGAAGCAGAGGTAAAAGTAAAAATCGCACAGAAGGAAGCAGAGGTAAAAGTAAAAATCGCACAGAAGGAAGCAGAGGTAAAAGTAAAAATCGCACAGAAGGAAGCAGAGGTAAAAGTAAAAATCGCACAGAAGGAAGCAGAGGTAAAAGTAAAAATCGCACAGAAGGAAGCAGAGGTAAAAGTAAAAATGGCACAGATGGAAGCAGAGGCAGAAGCCCAATTAACAATTCTCCAAACGGAAAGGGAAGAAGCAGCTGCCTTAGCCAAACTGAAGGTACTTGAACGAGCATTAGGCCAAGATAGCGATTTAGACCGATTCATCCCGAGAGAGGTGGAGGACCCTGCCGACCGCACTGCTGATTATGTGCTAAAGCAATTATCACCCATTTGCCACATTGATTCAACACTCAAAATAGAAACATCAAAGTTGCGCATACCAACACCACCTCTAATCTACCACTCAAATATACCCACACAGCAACAGATGCTGCCGCCTACCAATGACAAGGCAATTTCCAGCTTCAAGCCAGCAGATTCCCCAGAGACTAAACCACAACTTAATCCATATGCTACGTCATTTCGTCCTGATACATCTCAGCCTTATACGCCAGAGAACTTACACGCCCCAGGGGCATCACAAGTTCATCCAGCAACAAGGAGTGGGAGATCAGACATGTCTGACTTTGCCAGATATATGATACGCAGGGAGCTTATAAACATTAGTCTCTCAAAGTTTGATGACTGTGCTGAGAACTATAGGGCCTGGAAATCCACCTTTGAAGCTGCAATCCACGATCTTAACTTCACTGCCAAGGAAGAACTTGACTTACTCGTCAACTGGTTAGGTCCAGAATCTGCAGAACGCATCAAGACACTAAGAGCGGTTCATGCTGGCTATTCCGAGGAAGGTCTGGCTGCGGCATGGGAGAGACTTGAACAGACCTATGGCAGCTCTGAAGCTATAGAAAGTGCCTTATTCAAGAGACTTCAAGCCTTCCCAAAGATAACTGGCAAGGACAACCGCAAGCTCCAAGATCTAAGTGATCTACTAAAGGAAATAGAGCTGGTCAAATTAGATACCCGTCTGCAAGGGCTGAGTTACCTTGACACTGCTCATTTTGTGAATCCAGTGGTATCCAAACTACCATATGGCATGCAAGAAAAATGGGCAGACCAAGGTTCCAGATATAAAAGAGAATACAAGGTGTCCTTTCCCCCTTTCTCTTATTTTTCCAGATTTATCAGTGACCAAGCTCGGAAGAAGAATGACCCCAGCTTCGACTTTACTGAACCTGCTCCAGCAGCTTCATCATCATCCTCAAGGTATGATAACACTACAACCAAACGTAGAGACTTAAGGGGAACGGTATCTGTCAGAAAGACTAACGTCCCATTTACTGCACCCCTTACTACTAAGCAGGATGCTCCTGCTCTTCAAGAAAGGGACCCCAGTCATATGTGCCCTATCCACAAAAGACCTCATCCTCTAAAGGAATGTCGTGGGCTCAGGGCTAAGACTTTGCAAGAGCGCAGAGACACTCTCAGAGAGCTTGGAGTGTGTTACAAGTGTTGTGCCTCTTCAGACCACATTGCAAAAGACTGTAAGGCTGTCATCAAGTGCACCGAATGCAGTAGCGACAGACATGTTACAGCTATGCATTATACTCCACCTTCTGACAACTCACAGCCTTTAACAGCATCTAACCCCGTTGCAAGACATGGCGGGGAGCTACAAGCTCAAGACTCAACTACAACCACAGTCTCCTCTTCATGCATGGAAGTATGCGGGAAAGAGACCGGTCCCAAATGCTGTGCCAAGGTATGTCTGGTCAAGGTCTACCCAGAAGGGCAACCTGAGAAGACCACCAGAATGTACGCCATTATAGACGAACAAAGCAACAGATCTCTAGCAAAACCTAAGTTCTTTGAGATCTTCAGTATAAAGGGGCAAGCAACGCCATATACTCTCAATACCTGCTCTGGTCGTGTAGAGACCTTTGGCAGAAGGGCCACTGGATACGTTGTCTCCTCAGTCGAGGGGAATACCCAAATACCCTTACCAACTTTAATTGAATGTGACCAGATACCCAATGAAAGAGAAGAAATTCCTACCCCGGAAGCTGCACATCATCATTCCCACTTAAGTCACCTAGCAAATAAAATCCCTCCTATGGACATGAATGCCGATATCCTACTGTTACTTGGAAGAGATATTCTGAGAGTCCATAAGGTACGCCAACAATGCAATGGTCCAGATGACGCCCCATATGCACAAAGACTTGACTTAGGCTGAGTGTTTGTGGGTGATGTCTGCCTGGATAAGAGTCATAAACCATCTCAAGTTAACTCCTTTAAAACTTACGTGCTCAAAAATGGACGCACAACTCACTTCAAGCCATGCTCTCATCACTATGAAGTGAAGGAAAGGCTCTCTAACCTCATACAGGTGCCAGAAGTAATTCCTACACCTTATGATGACTTAGGAAGATCAGTGTTTTGCACGACACAAGATGACAACAGATTAGCCTTGTCCATTGAAGACAAAGAATTTATTAAAATAATGGACAGTGAATTCTCCAAAGGTGAATCCAACCACTGGGTTGCACCCTTACCCTTTCGAACTGTAAGAGCCAGGCTTCCGAACAACCGGGAACAGGCTTTATCCAGATTCATCTCATTGCAACGTACATTGAGAAACAAGCCTGAAATGAAAGATCACTTTGTGGCTTTTATGAATAGGATATTTCACAATGACCATGCAGAGCCAGCTCCACCTTTGCAAGAACATGAAGAGTGCTGGTATCTTCCCTCCTTTGGAGTATATCACCCACGAAAACCTAAGCAAATCAGGGTGGTATTCGACTCAAGTGCCAAGCATTGTGGCATATCTCTGAATGACGTCCTCCTCACCGGTCCGAACCTGACCAATAATCTAGTAGGAGTGCTGATGAGGTTCAGAAAGGAGCCAGTCGCCATTACTGCCGACATTGAACAAATGTTCCATTGTTTTATTGTACGACAAGATCACAGGAACTACTTAAGGTTTTTATGGCACCGAGACAATGATACCAGCCAGGAAATGGTTGAATACCGCATGAAGGTGCATGTGTTTGGTAATAGTCCTTCCCCTGCAGTCGCTACATACGGCCTACGAAGGACCGCCTCTGATGGCCAATCAGAGTTTGGGGAAGATGCACGACAGTTTGTGGAAAGAGACTTCTACGTGGACGACGGACTCAAATCCTTACCTACAGAAGAGGAAGCCATAGATCTGCTCAAAAGAACACAAGGTATGCTTTCCAAGGCTCATCTGAGGTTACATAAAAGTGCTTCCAATAGTGCTGCTGTCATGAAAGCCTTTCAGCCCAGCGATCATGCTGCAGAATTCAGAGACTGGCCAGAGCAGAGATGTTACGCTGAGCGCTACAGCGCTTAGTGTAACATCGTAGCTCTGGATCAGGCCCTTAGATCCTCCAGCCATCTAACAGACACAGCTGTAGTCTTTAGAGAAGTAATGAATAATTTCCACAGATGCAGCCGGGATGGCAATAAACTAATTAATTACTTCCTAAGACACCTTTGAAATGTTAACAACCCCTTTGTATAGTCCAATTTTTAGAAATAACGAATAGTTTTGTTTTTTACCTTTATTTTTAAGTACTTAGATTTTTTTTCTCTTGATTTTCTCTTGATTTTTAGCAAATGTAGTTTTTAGACATTAGGTCTCTTTCAACAAAGTAATGCCCACTGATTGGGCAGCTTCTGATCTAGAGGTCCATAAATAGTTAAGACTCACCTCCAGTTCACATCTCCCTGACGAAGTCCTCAGCGACGAAACTAGTAGGAGCCAAGCGACGGTGTTATCTGCATCATATGCTGTTTCCTGCATGCACTTTAGCATTTGCACCTTGTAATCCTGGGACGCCAGCTGATTCTTGGAACTGTGATGTACAGGCTTACAATTGATACATGCTTTTAAACTTTTAACCTTTGGTACGAGTTTTATCAAGGCTTTTATATTGTCAACAATAAATCCTCTTTTAATGCAATAGGAGGCATTCCCTTGTTCCTTTTCGTTTTAGCTGTAGTTCTGGACGGCAGCAGAAGCCGACCTAAAGTAGGGTAGATGCGGACCCCTGTGGACCCTAGTGCTTTTATATTGGATTATAAAGCTTGAAGTTTTTTAAGTACTTTTGGAATTTATGGTTTGCTGAGTGTGTAAAGAACTTGATACGGTGTTACGCAAGCGCCCCCTACACCACAAGGAACATAAAATGGCGCTTTTATAGAAGGGGCTCCCCCTGCTCTGCTCCACCCCCGCTGCGTTATGACAATTACATCATAACGGAGCCTTCAGATATCGTCGGCCCGCTGCTGTTTAATGAGACCGCCGGACAGTATATGTCACGGCGGCTCTGGATTCACTGCTGAGCTCTGCCCCGCTGCGTTATGACAGTAACGTTATAACGCAACCTCCAGAGTACCGCCGGGGAAATAGACTGTGGCCAGGAGCCGCATTCTTCAGAGGAAAGAGCCGCGGGTTGGCCACCGCTGGTGTAGAACAATGTAAACTGGGTTGTGCTTCCCGTGCGCCACAGTATAGCTGATGAGAAGTTAGGTTCAAAGTAGCAATATTTATATTGTTACATTAAAAATATAAAAAAAAAGAAAAAAAAATGAAAAAGAAAGTCTGGTAGACGTGAAGTGAATTTCTTATAGCTGGTAGCTGTAGTCTTGAACGCAATAGTTAAGTAGAGATCGCTGTATACCATTAACCAACGCGATTCACTCGCATATACAGTGGGCTTTATCAGAACACTCTGTGTGAGTATGCCTTTCCTGATATTCCTGACGTGTTTGAATATTTTGTCCTTTAGGAATCTTATCGTGTGACCCACGAATTGAAGGCCACATGGGCATTCCATCAAGTAGATAAGGCCCTTGGTGTCACAGGACATTGGTTGCTTTATTTTGAACACAGCATTTGTGACTTTGGCATTAAACTCGGCGGTTGGTTTTGTACCTCTCATATTAGTACTCCTACACGCCACATACTTAGTACAATAATAGAATCCAGCATTAGTTTTTCCCAGTTAAGTAGAAAAGATCTGGGGTTTTGGAGGGTGGGTTCTGGGTGCCATAATGCTCTTCAAGTTCCTTGCTTTTTTATAGATCACTTTTGGTCTTGAAGGAAGGAGAGGTTGGAGAGTTGGATCCTTTAGAAGGATATGCCAGTGGTGTTTTAAGATGTTTTCAAAGGCTTTGCGATTGCTGCTATAGTTGATGATGAATAGAGGTTGCAGACTGTAGTTAGGGTCTTTTTCAGTCTTTCCTTTGACCTTAAGTAATGTCTTACTGTCTATGGTCCTATTCTGGACTAGAGCTTCTTATACTTTGATGTTATTGTAGTTTTTCTCTAGGAACTCGCATTTGTCCATACACAGAGGACAACGTCTATACAGTGCATCCGGAAAGTATTCACTGCTTCACTTTTTCCACATTTTGTTATGTTACAGCCGTATTCCAAAATGGAATAAATTCACCTTTTCCCTTCAAAACTCTACACACAATACCTCATAACGACAAAGTGAAAAACTTTATGGGATATTTTTGCAAATTTATTAAAAATCAAAAAAAGAAATCACAGGTACATAAGTAATCACAGCCTTTGCTCAATACTTTGTTGACACATTTGGCAGCAATTACAGCCTTAATTCTTTTTGAATATGATGCCACAAGCTTGGCATACCTATCTTTGGGCAGTTTCGCCCATTCCTCTTTGCAGCACCTCTCAAGCTCTATCAGGTTGGATGGGAAGCGTCGGTGCCCAGCCATTTTCAGATCTCTCCAGAGACGTTCAGTCAGATTCAAGTCTGGGCTCTGGCTGGGACACTCAAGGACATTCACAGAGTTGTCCTGAAGCCACTCCTTTGATATCTTGGCTGTATGCTTAGGGTCGTTGTTCTGCTGAAAGATGAACTGTCACCCCAGTCTGAGGTCAAGAGCGCTCTGGAGCAGGTTTTCATCAAGGATGTCTCTGTACCTAACTGCATTCATCTTTCCCTCTTCCCACCACCTTGCTTCATTGTAGGGATGGTATTGGCCTGGTGATGAGCGGTGCCTGAATTCCTCCAAACACCTGGCATTCACTCCAAAGAGTTTAATCTTTGTCTCATCAGGCCAGAGAATTTTGTTACTCATTGTCTGAGAGTCCTTCAAATGCATTTTGGCAAACTCTAGGACGGGCTGCCATGTGCTTTTTACTGAGGAGTTGCTTCTGTCTGACCACTCTACCATATAGGCATGATTGGTGGATTGCTGCAGAGATGGGTTGTAGATCTTGAAGGTTCTCCTCTTTCCACACAGGAATGCTGTAGCTCGAAGACTGCATATACGCAATCTACGTAATGAAACGATAAGCAGATTACATAAAAGTTACTACGCATGAGTAGTAGCTATTATCTGTAAATTAAGGATGTATGTGTAATACGTCCGGGATTGTGAATCCAGGCCCCAATACAAAGTTCAGGTCCCATGATGCAAATGGTGGTATAAAAAGTAGGTCCAATCCTATTAGCCAACTGAATAAATCTACCTACATACTTGCTTGAGAAATTTTTGCGCATAATTTCACTGACAACAGATATCTGTACCTTCAGGGAGATAGCTGTTAAGCCTTTATCCAGAATGGCTTGCAGTTATTCTAGAACAGTAGAAATCTTGGACCGCTATTTCTTATAATACTTTTCCATTCTAACAACCTCAATCTTCTTGCAATAACTAAACATGGCTCACTGACTCTGACACTGCCTCACATGCTGCACTCTGTTATGGGTGAACTCCATTTTACTCATGCCTCCAAACCTTGAGACAGAAGGGGAGGTGGGGTTGGACTACTTCTTTCACCAGAATGCACATTCACAGTTCCATCCAATGTCCCTTCATTTAAATTCACATCTTTTTGAGTACATATTGTTGGCATTTTCAAACCCCTCTCACTGCCAATGCATGTTACCAACAATTTATACAACATTTCTCTATTTAGCTCCCTCATTTTTTATCCTTTGCCAAACTTACTATTATCATTGGCAATTTCAATATAAAAAATAACAATCCTTCATCTCCTGATGCCAATAAGCTTTTCTCTCTGACCTTATCTCTTGGCCTCACCCAATGGAGTGACTCACCAACTCATAATGATAGAAATTGTATTAATCTGGTATTCTCTAAACTATGTTCAGTCTCTAATCTTACTAAGTCCCATCACCCTCTCTCATACCTTCACCTGATTAATACAGACCCAAATTAGTTCAACCCTTTTGCTTTCTAACGTTATTAAACATTAGCCTTCCCATAGAAATCTTAACGCTGTTAATATCAACCAACTTTCTCAACCAGTCCAACAACTTCTGTCTTCAACTTCTAATTTCCACTCTCCTAATATGGCAGTATCTCACCTTAACCAAACTCTAGTAGCTTTCCTTGATCAAGTCGCTCCAACTACCCTTTTGCACAAAGGCGACTTCAGTGTCAGCAATGGCACACTAATCACACATGAAACCTTAAAAGACTCTCCTACAAAGCAGAACTTATATCACTGCATATCTCTTTCTTTCCATGACTTTTTTAAACTTACACTAACACTTATCACACTTATCGAAATACTCTGGACAATGCCAAAAGCACCTACTTTCCAACTAAAGTTTATTCAGGCTTCTAACCCCAAACATCTCTTTCACACATTTAACTCTCTTCTAAGCCCTCTGTGCAAAATCCATCAACTTCCAACATTGCTCAAGATCTTGCATTGTACTTTAAGGACAGGATTCACAAGATCCGACAGCAATTGTCATCCTCCCTTTCATCAACCAACATAATACTCCGTCCCTTTCATGCACACACTGGCACCATGGGCCTGATCCAGAGCTACAATGGTACACTGAGCGTTCTAATGCTCAGTGTACCATCGCTTCCCTCCCATGACACTCAACCTTGCCCCAGCGTATTAACACACGCTTACGCCGGCTGAAGGCTACCCTAACTTCAGCTGGCGTAAGTGAGTTAATACGCTGGAGCGGTGGCATTGCTACGCTAACGTCGCCCTCCCAGCCTCATTACCCTCCCTCACCCCGCCTACCTGCACTAACTGCAGCGTAGTAACGGAGGGGAACGGCCCCTCAAGCCCCTACTTACCGTCTTAACGCCAGCCAGCGTAGGTCTGGGTACGGCCCCATGTCCTCATTTCAACTCACAAATGAAGAGAAAGTATCTGCCTTTTTCTTCTCTTCCTAATCTGTCCTCTTGATCCTGTACCTTCACAAGTCAGTCACATGTCTATCTTTTGTGCTTATTCCTAACTTAACTACAATCTACCTCTCTCTCTCTCTCTTTCTCTCTACTGGTATCTTCCTATCTATACTCAAGCATGCACTAATCAGTCCAATTCTGGAAAAATAAAATCTGCCCCAAATCTCCTTCAAATTATCACGGTCATTGTGCCATCTCTTGAAGTGTAGACTTGATGTCCTTACCTCTTTGGGCATTAAATTTGTATTGTGATGTCACCACTGATCTTTTCTGTAGTTAAAACCTAGTCTATATGACCTAGCTTCTGTAATTATTGTGACCTTGTCCTGAAGTTCATGTAGCTTGTACCTCTTTGGACTACCTTATCTTGTGGAAGCCAGTGTGACTTCCCTACTGATGTTTTTTTTAATTATGTTGTTCAGATTCTGTCCAAAAAGGTAGTCCCATTGGAAGAGTAGTTAAAACAATCTATTTTTGGATTGGGTGTCTGCACCCCATAGTTTTAGCCACAGCTCCCTATGTCTGACCGCTGCGTTAGCACCTGCTCTAGCCGTGAATCTAGCGACACATTACAAATTTAATCCACTGCCAACTGGATATGAACAGAATTTAAAAATTAAGACCCTTTAAATTCATCCTTTATATAGCTTTCCAAACTGTGACACCATCCTTTTAACTTTTGACATAACAGTTAAAGCTGCAGTTTGCTTTAGAGCCGCTCCAAATAATGTATTCCAGGTGGGGTACAGAAAATGAGGGATGATCTAGGTAGACTGGAGGAATGGTCAAGAGTGTGGCAACTGCAGTTTAATGCCAAAAATTGCAAAATCATGCACTTGGGGAACAAAAACCCAAAGGCTCAATACTTCCTTAATGGCATTACATTAGAATCTACAGAGGAGGAAAGGGATCTAGGAGTCATTATTTCCAGTGACTTAAAGGTAGCCAATCAATGTAACAAAGCAATGAAAAAGGTAAGTCAGATGCTTGGTTGCATAGGGAGAGGAATTAGTAGCAGAAAGAGAAAAGTAGTAATGCCCCTTTATAAATCATTGGTACGCCCTCACCTAGAATACTGTGTTCAGTTCAGAGGCCATATCTCCAGAAAGACATAAATACATTAGAGACTGTGCAAAGAAGAGCAACT
>WWET01003064.1:130524-143371 GCA_011038615.1 Limnodynastes dumerilii
TTTTAACACTCACCTTTCGGAGCACCGTGTTTGGTACTCCGGGGCTTGATTGCTATGCCTCATCGAGGCATAAGCAATCGAAGTCCCAGCTAGTTCGAAATTGGCTGGGAGAAAACGGCCCTGTTGAAATAGGGCTGTTCTTACCGGGCACCCACAACCATCAACCTTCAATAACCCAAAATTAGCTATTAAAACAATAGCTGCACCATTAAATAACTTCCAATTGCAAATGTTGCTAAATGGACTAAATTCTAGCCCTTCATAGTTTATGACTAAATTTTTCACTTTCATTCCCTGTATAATGTACACATAAAAGCTAAAGGGTGCTTTAGGAGTATTTTAGAACTATGGTAATAAGCAAGCTCTACCTATGCCCCCCTCCCACATTACTCAGAGAAAGCAATAAATGTCACCTTAGTACAGCAAAAGAAATAAATAATCCATTATCCCAGATACTTGTTAGGATAGAATTAAAATGTTAGATTTTTGGTAAACAAAAAAAACCCAACAAAATATGCCACTTACTATATAAAAATACAAGTCATAAACTTGTGGATGTATGGTCTTAATAACTGAAGGAGATGCAATGTAAATGGAAAGAGGAAATTAATGCTAACGTGATTTATTTTAGAAATTTACTTTTTATATGCAGGGCTACCAGAAAACCCTAACTTTCATTTCCTTCTTTTTATTGCCTTATATAAACATGTTTTTGCAAATGAGATTTGTAAGACAACAAGTAAACTTGGCAGCCCAAATATATACATGAGATAATGTTATGTGTCTGCATCTCGATTTGTCTCTGAAAGTGGTAAATGTTGGAGAGAGGGGACTACTATATTATTCTCTGCAGATTATGTCTGCTGGAAACATCAGTGTATAGTCCAATTGATTTTTTATTAAAACCTGTGACTAACAGATTTAGATGTAATATGTGCTCAGAATACAAATAAAGCCAGACAGGAGTTTCATTAGTTTAATGTAACAAAGTTGAATACTGTAGCAGATAATAATGTAGGAAATGCATAAAAAAAAAGCAAGCACACCAGTGTGTGGACAACCATGGGGATCCAATTTACACAAAAAGCATTCCTATTTTATCATCATTGTGGTTTCATTAGCAGCAGTAATCAAAACAGACATTAGAGAAAATCTAAAGGCATGTATAAAACCTATGCAATGATACGAGTATTTTAGTCCCATTGTTATTGATACTAAGGTGGCACCCTTAAGAAAAGTGCTCTCAGCACTAAAACGTTGCACAGGAACAAATACTTACATTTGAAAAACACATGGGGTCAGATTTACTAAGCTGCAGGAAAGGAAAAGTAGAGATGTTGCCCATAGCAACTGTCAGCTGGTGGGCTGGAGACTTTTTCAACATGCAATTGCATAAGCCAATCTTACCCAAACAAATATACGATCGATCAGGGTACAGAAATTGTAGACCACACAGTGTCTGGTGTCCAAACTGAACCGAATTTTCTTGAAACAGCTTCTCATATTTATACACAGAAAAGCTAATTAGACTGAAAAAAAACTTTGCAGATCAGAATATTTCTCAAGGCCTTGTTTTGTCTTTAAGGCTTAAGGTCACATCTTCTTCTACTTAGTTTTTAGCTGACATTTTCAAGTATAAAATGAGATATAGAATCTGGCTAGAATCTGATTGGTTGCTATGGGCAACATCTCCACCATTCCTTTCCTGCAGCTTAGTAAATCTGGCCCATCGAAGCGCAGCTCTGGATCAGGTCCTAAGAGGGAACATGGAGGGTAGGGTTTAGGCTGCGGGCATGGAATGTTAGGGTGCGGGGCATGGAGAGATATAGTTAGAGCTGAATAAGGCAATTGACAGCATTCAGCTGTAGTAAGGTGGTCTTTCCAAATAAAGACCATCACACCTGCAAACCACACTACACACTCTTCTATCACAACTGTCATTCCTTGCACAGTAAGTCTGGATGCATCAAACGACCCGTTCAATACTCTTTTGACCTTCCAGGGGTATGTTATAAAGCTATGTTCATTTGCCCAGGCAGTTTCATGAATTAAAAACATTATAAGGTATTATAGTGACGCACATTACAGACATCTTCAACTAAAACATCTGTGCTCCAATTCATAAAGGTAACTAGTAGTTAGTGGTAGTAAGCAAAACTTATTCAGCCATGCATTTATCGATCTGGATTGCAATCCCTTCTAAAACAATCCTCATCTAAGCATATGATGCTAAATGGTTCTGAATAGCATAATAGGACCATGCATTTATAAACAGTATGCTTAATTCTAGAAAACGGATGTATATTCTGCAGTGCTAGAGACTATATTTTATATTGTATCCCATCACACCAAGGTTCCATTTGATATTATTTGCATATTTTGCTGTACACATAAACATCAGCAGTGCCCTTATCCATCAATAATGTCATCAGTTTATAATTCACATACAGGATGAATTTGATCAAATACTGGTTTGCTTCACAACCACAAGTGGTGTACACCTCCAATCATGATTACTCTATAGAAATATAATCTATAGCGTCAGGATTTTCTGTGTTTTTTATTTTTTTTATTTTTATATCGCTTACAACAAATACTCCATTATTCACTGCTAGTATGAACTGCACATTGCATTGTTATAACACCATTAACAAAACATATAGTTCACCTTTTCCAACCATATGTGTAATTTAAAGTAACATTTTATGCTCCATATGTCCTGTGTAATTTCTTTTATGTCTCCATTACCATGTCCCAGCTTAACAAGTTGTAACATGATAATATATTTTGTCTCTTCTCTCATTAGTTCAAAATCTTTTCATCTTTCTCCTGTACACAGATAGCAATTTGCATTTGTTAGGCTTTATGCATAAATAAAACATGATTTCTTTCTTCCCTTTATAACAGTAATAATCTCTAGACTGTAAAATATATAAATATTAAAAATATAACAGTGAATATTTTACAACAGTTCTCGATGATAATGTATCACTATATAACTGGATGAGTAGGTGAGGAGAGAGACATTTGGGTGGAGAACGAGCACTGTGAATAAGGGAAACATTAAATAAATGACATTTACTGAAGTGTGAATTTGATCTGATGTAGATTGGGAATATACTTTGCCCAATGTAAAGAGAGCTTCAAATGTTTACTTGAGAGTTTTCTAGCAATATTTTAAACAGTGATGTTATTAAGGAAAAAGCCCATCATTTTCAAGATTACAACTTTTTACCTAATGCCCTAGGCAACTATTGGGTCAGCCAGGGTGTAAGGAGGACAGTGCAACTTGGTCAACTGGTTCCCCTGCCCAGGGAAAAGCTGCTCTTTCACATACTATATGTTCAGTGCTTACTGCTGGGTGTTGTCATAAAATAAAGATGCAATAAAGATGTGCTCTCATTATAGAAAATATGAAGTGTCTGTGTGTGGGAGTGTCTGTTTCATTTACTATATGTTAAGAGACAAACAGGGGGAAAGAGAGTGGGTTTGGAGACACACATGGAGAAAGAGAGAGGGGGTTGAGGAGACAGAGGGGTTGAAAGTATAGTGGTTGAAGAGACACGGGCCCAGATCCAGACCTCCGCACACTTTACAGGGTTACGCACCCGTAGTGGGGAGCGGGCGCCCACCGCACTCTCCGCTGTCGGTAGTAAATCTGGACACTTACGTGTCCAGATTGCTACCTTAACTTTTAAATAGTAACAGAGCTTCCCTGCCCCCAACCCTTCATTAACATGGCTTTTCCCCTCCTATATGGTGGGGATTCGGCCATCTTAAATGTAGGGTAAGCCTCTTCTGCATAAGTACTAACGTACGTAACTTTTTGCGTACATCAGTAGTTACACAGTCGGGATATCTGGCGCGGACATGACTTGCGTCAGTCCCCTGTCAGCCGTAGGTCTGGATCCCCTGAAACAATAAGGATTGGGGACACAGGGATAGAGTGTGTGTGTTGAAAAGACATGAGATAAAGGTTAAAGAAGGAAAGAGGGTCAGAGGGAGAGAGAGAGAAAGAGAGAGAGAGAGAGAGAGAGAGAGAGAGAGGAGAGAGAGAGAGAGAGAGAGAGAGAGAGAGAGAGAGAGGGAGAGAGAGAGGGGGAGAGAGAGAGAGAAAGAGAGAGAGAAGAGAATACTAGAGAAATGAGTGACAACCTTCATTCCTATCCTGTATGCTTTTTAGGCTGTATTATTAATTTAATTTGTATTTTATTATATCATTTGTTTTTTTTTTCAAGATCCTCTATATGGCCTGTATGTGAAAGAGAGAGAGTGAGAGGGAGAGAGAGGGAGAGAGAGAGAGAGAGGTTGAGGACATAAAAGAGGGACAGAGTATGGTTGTTATAGAGAGAAAGTGGGGGTTGGAAAAACTGAGTTTGGCAGTTCAAGAGACTTGGGGGGTTGGGGAAGAAAAGACGGTCAGTGTAAATTCCATCTTTAAAATGTATATAAATATGAATATATATATGGAGATAATATGAGTTTGTCAAAGAAAAATTTGGAACTTTCAGAAACTTAAGAAAAATTGTGAATAAAGAATGAAATAGAGTCGTAAAAATATATATTTTATAAAGATCACTATATAATATTATATAACAATATAAACTAATAGCATTTCATATATATTTATATTTTAACAGTTTGGTCATATATTTTAATATACTCTATTTTTTATTTTATTCACTATTTCATGCTTTGATTATTTCAATTAATATGAATAATGTTTAATTCTTTCAAATTACAAATTAAGTGAGTGCTCCAAATCTCAGCTTTTTATTTCTTGCATGTTGAGTGCTCCAAATCTCAGCTTTTTATTTCTTGCATGTGTTAAAGTGTTTATCCAAATGTATAGTGATTGTGGGGGTGTAATTGTTTAATGTGGGGACAGTAATGTGATTGTGGGAGTGTAATTTGTAATGTGGAGATTGCAGTTTAGGTATATTTAAATTTGAGGGAGATATATAAAAATGCAGAGAGAAAAGGACTGAATAAAAGGTAAGTAGAATTTAAGGGGGAAAGGGATAAATAGTTTTATTTTGGGGTTTAATTTGAGTACAATTATAAAGAGGAATAAAGATTTATGTGAAAAAAATATTATATGTTCCACAATAAAGCTGGTTATTTCTCCTTAATTATGCCCTATAAATTTATTCCCTAGAATTAGGCTCTATAATCCCCATCATAGGGCTCTATATGATATATGGGGGAAAATTTGAGCACTATGAAGGAGGAATAAAGAGGTTTATTATGGGACATATATACATATTTTAGAGTAGATGTTCTCAACCAGTGGTACTTGGATCACTGTCAGGTGGTACTCAGGGCATCTAGGCAAGATTGTAAGGAAGTATGATACCACATGGAATTAATAAAATATCTTGAGGGCTAAACAGAACATGTAGAAAGAGCACCTTAAAATCACTGCAACAATATGAAAACTACAACAACAAAAACCATGAAAAATATATATATAGGTCATGGGAATGTAAAGTGATACTTGACATGATTCCATAATGGGCAACTGGTACTCCCCTCAAAAAAGTTGAGAACTGCGAAAAAGCATAAGATAATATAGATTAGGTTATTCAAAATGTTATAAATGTTTTTTATTCCCATGGTAATAATAATAATTAATAAGGATCTCAATAGTGACCCCAAAATAATACCTGTGCTCACAAGTCAATAAATCTGCCCCATTAAGATAGATATGAAAATATTATGCTGTTACTTGCAGATTGATGAAAATGCTCAGTTTATAAAACAGGGCAATATAATGGGCTACTGTCCATTTTCCATTTTTACAACATAAAAATTACATGTCATCAAAAATAGTGCTGTACTAAACACATTCACTGGTTTCTCTGGGTAGTGTGATGAGGCTCTCAATAATAGCCTCTAAAAACCCTAAATGTCAGGAATTTTATCTATCAAACCAGTTAAAGAATAGAAAGATTTCCAAAGTGTTCCACATAATAATTTGACAATTAAAGACAATGGTCCTGATTCAGACTTAATAATGACAGCCAATATGCGCACGCGGCATGTGTAAATCTGGCTGTGGGAACAAACTACACATGCTCATGGCAGATGTTACACATCGTAACTCTGATTGTACGTAACTCCGTACGATAGAGCATGACATCCTTACTCAAGCCAATTATACGCAATGTGGGAAGAAGGATTCCAGTAATGGATTCACATTTTAATTTTATTTCACATTTTCCTACATTTTTCACTATACCTTTGTTATTTTTTATTTTGTTTAGGAGGAAATGTATTTTGTATAATATATAACTATTGTTGAAATGTTTAATATTTAATAAAGATTGTGAATTTTGATAATTATTATTACTAGATTGTGAAGAATAATGGTCCGGCATATAGTAAAGGCATCCCCTCTGGAGTAATGCTAGGGGCTTCTATTCTCGGTCCAACTCAATTATTGATTATTCATTTTGAAATGTTGACTATGGGAAGAAAGGTTTCTGTGCAGTGGCGGAAGTACCGAAGGCAATGGAGGCACTAGCTCTCAGGGCACCAGCCATGATGGGGGCACATCCCCATTGCAGACAGTCCAGCCAATGACCCTGCAGCCGCTGCTTTGGCTACATGATGCAGGGAGTTCAGGGTCAGTCTCCCTGCAGCTTCCATTCATTGCATGGGAATCTTCAGGGGGAGGGACCGACACCCTGAGCTCCCTGCATCTATTTTACAAGGTCAGTCCGACAGGCACAGGGATAACTGGGATATCTGACATAGATCTACCAGTAAGCCTGCACGCATAGTTGCCAAGTCCACTTATAACAAGCGGAATTAAGCTTGTTTTTTTTCAGAGTCGCAGCTTTTTTTTGCTGGCCGCGGGTTGCGGTTTTTGGGCTTGTTTTTATTCTTTCATTGCTTCCCCCCACTAGCTTTAGCGGACGGAAGGGAAGCACAGCCCATTTGCACGCAAATGGGCTCAGACGGAACAAAGTCCGATTGTTTAAACGCTAGGATTACTATAGTAATCCTAGCGTAACATCTGGAAGGCGCATGCGCCCTCCAGTTCAGTCAGGTGATTTACGCACCTTGCGTGCGTAAATCACTTGGTTGGTCTTGTTTCTTTCATTGCTTCCCCCCACTAGCTTTAGCGGACGGAAGGGAAGCACAGCCCATTTGCACGCAAATGGGCTCAGACGGAACAAAGTCCGATTGTTTAAACGCTAGGATTACTATAGTAATCCTAGCGTAGCGTAATTGGCCTCGTGTTCAAGAGGGGGGGCATTTAGCTTGCCACCGGGCGATTCCTATGAACTTACACCACTGCTTCTGTGAGCATGCATGGGAGGCTACTCCCCTCACTTGCACGGACTTCCAATCCAATATCACTATCTTATTTCTGATCCCTCCTCATTTAAAACAGGGACGGCTAAGACGTCTGGATAGGGGAGCATGTGTACGGCATGGCTATTCTGTATAATTGGTATCGGGTTCCGATCTGGGCGTGACTGATTTTGAACCACTGCCAATATACTTTCCTTTCACATTAGAAATACAGAGGTTGGGTATGGCTTTCTGTGAAGAGAGTGGTTGTCAGGGAGATCGCACAGATGTAGATGTCATGGCCCTGTATTTGTGGATGATGACATAGCAGAGTACGTTTTGCTGTTCAAATAAAAGCAATAAAAAATGATGTAGTTTATTTATGTATGTATGTATGTATGTATTTGTATATATATATATAAGTTGCAAATTAAAACTGCAAACAGAATTAGAGTTAATCAGTGACATTCCCTAGCTGAACTTTGAATTACAGTTACATCTGCTCCGTATTAGTGGGCTATAAACAAATGTATTTTCCTTGAATGCAAAAATGGCGGTCAAACAAAAAAGATTTAACATCAGTTGGGAGTGTGATTAAAATTCAAACTAAGCCGTATATATTGAGCATTTTAGTAGCATGAAGAGGTGGCAGACAATTTTGTGTTATGTATACCATTTGTAAACAGCCATAGAAAATGGATTCAGTATCAATCCAACCTTTGCATGTCCTTAGTTATTTATATGTTCCTGGAACTTCCATAATTGACTCATGCCACAAACATGACATAAAAAAATCGATGTGTTAAAAAAAAAAAAAAAAAAAGGAACCAATAAAAAAACAAAAAAATTATATATCTTTGTGTCTGCATGTTGAGACTATTTCAGAAAGTATAACTCTGCCAAAATGACATTGCAGCACAGCTTTTTGACTTAAAACCTTGTTACAAATCATTTGCCTGGGGTAAGACAAAGTAATTTGTATATTCTTCAGTGTAATCATTAAATACCTATAGCACCTTACATTATAATAAACCAATCTTACACACACATCCATTTTGAAAGCCCAACTATAACTATATTAATTATTTATCCAGCTTCTGGTTGACCAAAATAATAATAATAATGTAAACCTGATTATTTATTTACATGTCTATTTATTTACATTATTTAGAGCACTGACCTGGGCTGTAACCATTAGAATAAATGACTACAAATTCTCTGGTAATGTGAGTAAGTTATATAGTGGTTTCTATTATACTTTGTCATTGATTACATGGACAATAGGAGAAAATATTACTAGAAGTGTGCAGCCTGAACAATCTCTAATTAAACTAAACTCACAGTAGGTATTCTTAATGTTTATAGGTTGTGAGTAACAATATATATATTTGGAGGTTTATTAGGCAGGCGTGAGAGCAGAAGCACTATGAAAACACCTGGGGCCAGATTTACTAAGCTGCGGGTTTGGAAATGTGGAGATGATGCCCATAGCAACCAATCAGCCCCTGGGGCCAGATTTACTAAGCTGCGGGTTTGGAAATGTGGAGATGATGCCCATAGCAACCAATCAGATTCTAGCTCTCTCTTTCTTATTATATACTAGCGAATATCAGCTAGAATCTGATTGGTTGCTATGGGCAACATCTCCACTTTTCCAAATCCGCAGCTTAGTAAATCTGGCCCGTTCTTAGTTTTTTTTTCTCTGATGAATCTTAGTTTAGCTTGTCTCCCATTGTTCTCCATGATTCTCCTTAGATTACAAGATTACAGGATAACCTATTAGCATTTGTCACAGAGACATCTATCTATACCATTAAGAATTGATGCTAGTTGTCAGAAAAAGGCATAGACTCAAAGTAGAAGGTATTATACATGTCAGTAATTGGGTACAGCTTAAGATTCTTTACATAGTATTGTAATAGCGATGAACAAAGAAATCTAGTCATGCAAAAATATGGTAGAAATAAACTACTTACTGCCACATGGTAAAACAGTGTGCACTGCAGAGGTGACAGAGGCAATTTAAAGAGTGCATCAAATATTCCATTAACGTTTGAGTACAGAGAAAATTTCAGATTACTTTCTGCCAGAATATTAATGTAATCACATTCTGGTACACCAAGGCCGATAGTGACAATGAGGTAATTTAATCTGCTGTTTTGTAAAAATAAAACAATTTTGGTTAAGTCAATAAGTAACTTTATCTTTTTGTACTTCATACTTCATTTTGAGTATGTAATGATTTTTCGCATATTTTATGGAACTTTTTATTTAACACTGCACATGCCTAGAACACACTAAACTATTCATGGTGTTCACTTATTATAATTATATTCATCTGGTGCATAACTGTATTCGGTTAGTGCTTTGGGTTTTTTGCTGGGTATAGTAAGCCATGTTTTATGATACTTTATTATTGCTAGAGGTATTCATACCTGTATATGTGCATATATATGTGTAATAAGGATATAAAAATTTACTGCATTATGAATAATACAGCACAGGTCCTTCCTGTGGGTCTCCTCATGCAGTTATGGTCACCATGTCTCCTGTACTTGCAATGTAAGAAAGGAATATATCCAACACTTAAATGCATCATTAAGCCCCACCCTCATACCGGCATCTGTCTCTTTCCTGCAAGATGCTGGTATGAAGGTGGGGCTTAATGATCCAATTTATGCAAATTATGCAATTAAGCCCCACCCCTGTCCTTCACTAGTGCAATTCACAGTGTTCTGGGGGTGGACGTTACAAAAATCACGTCAAGTCCTGTCAATCCCTAGTAACACTAGGGATTACTATAATGAGAAGCAGATATAATGAGAGATTTGCCGGCCCTCCCTGCTCACTACATGCCTTGTTTCTCTTATCTTTTCAAGGTGCCCTCTCAAAGGTCATGCAAATAGAGCACTTCATAAAGACATTAGCTCAGTCCCAAACCAAAAAACAAGTCTTACAAATTTATTTGCAAACTACCCATAGAGGATATCTTTAAAATAATCCCAAGTAGCATATAGGGGTTAAATTAAATGTAAAACAGTTTGAAAGGCAAAAACATGTTAAATTGTGAGAAGGAAATAACTTCTGTTGCAAACAGTATCATTATAGTCATAGTGGCAAGTTACTCTCCTGGGACCACTACTGGTTGACTGTCTTAATCAGTAAGGATTTTCAGGGACAGTTGTGAAGCCTTATTTAATGCTACTTCTTTAAAATGGGGTAACTACATACACCAAACAGCCGTGAAACCATCAAATATAAATTTACAAAGTCAACAAAAAGAATAATGCACTCGGAGGACCAAATAATAATTGTATTCAGATTACAGCAATGGTGTTCTTGGGGTTTCAGTTATAGAAGATAAGTATAAGTATTTTTAGTGAACAGATCTTTTGCAGAACAATCTTATTTTGAAAGCTGTGTAATTAAATATTGGACCACACTGAGAACTTGGTTCATCTGTAAAAAGGTAACAGTAATTTTAATCCAAAATATCTCACAATAATCACATTATTCTCAGGATTACAAAAATGACCATGGCTAATATTCCTGAAAATGTCTGTACCAAACAAAATGATTTTAATATTTTTATCATTTGAGACGATTTATGCTATGGACCATGCCAAACTGTTGGGTATACTTTTTGAACATAGCACATTTTATACTAATAAAAAAACAACAATAGTATGATTTTCAATAACAAACCCAAACATTTCACAGTACACCTGACTTAATTTGACATTATATTGGTTATGTTTCTATTGCATTTAATGACAAATGATCCAGACCAAATGCATGAGTAATCCACGGCAAATAATGCATCTTTATCTTGAGAGAAGCATGTGTCATGATTTAATATACTGCCAGGTATAGAATGCATGGTACTTTAGCTGGGAATTCATATTAGGCCGTATTCAGACTTAATAACGTTCGCAAACATACGCATGTGCATAAGCTGGCATTTTTTTTAGCGATCTGAACATGTGCGCGGCAGATGTTCCACATCAGATCTCACTACATACGGAGATAAATTCCATACATACACAACTCTGTATGACAGGGCGTGACTATACGCCGTACGTGGTAATGTGGGTGGAGGGAGACATCTACATTGTACAGTATGGGCTGAGTTAGCCAACACGTCCACACAGCAATACAAACGGAGAAGTAAGGATAGGGCTATGGGACCTGGAAGTCAGCTAAATTCTGTCTGTCATAGGGGAGTGTCATGGAAGTGCACTTGCCACATAAGTGCAGACTTTTGCTATTCTGTGTGTTCTTAAAGCACTCAAGTCTAAATCAGGTCCACTATGAGGAATGTAAGTGTTATACGCTTATTTTCATGCTGTAAGGACAAGCTTGAATGAAACATGGAATTATATTGTTAATGAACCATCCTGCTACTACCAAGGCCTTAATGGGATCATACTGTAGTTCCTAAAGTTTGCCAGACATCATCTGTGTTTCTATTTTCTGCAGTTTATAGGTTCTCATTATTATTTCATACATTTCTGCCTCCAATACAATGGGGATGACTCGGAGTTAAGAGAAAGACTGAAAATGATGAAATGTACACCTAGGTAATGCCATGTTGCACTGCAAGGGAGGCACATGTGACAAAACAAGGGATGGATATGAATAAAATAAAGCTATTCGGTATCTGTATAGTACATGCAAAAACTGCCAATGTTTCCCTTTATGCCAAACTGAATCCATTTGCACAGGTTACATCGCAAAGTGGTTTGTTCCAGAGCAAATTTAATCCACATTTGTCTTTTGCTCTCAACACGTTTTAAGACAACTACAGCAGACATCTGCTCAATAAACCCATCTGTACAGTAATCCATTAAAAAGCTGGATGCCTCACAAATAATGAAACGTATCTGTTATTCCAGAGTTTGATTGTGTTTACATTAAATACCATATTTAAAAATCCTATTTACAGAACACATAATTAAAACGCAGCCATGCTTCCTATCATTCTAGTTAATGAGGAAATGATCTTGGTAGAAAAACTAACATAAGGTAACATATGTCTGCTTTCTGTTGTATGACAAATTAGTAAGTGTTGCATTACAGATGACCGCTGACCCCCGTGTTTTGGTTTTGGTTCTAAATCTTTCTTGTGTTTTGGTTATGTCTTTGGTTTTGTCCAAAAAAAACCCCTGAAATGTTTTGGTTTTGGTATTGGATCCAGATTTCTTAAATCACAAAAATGTTTGTGTTGCTTCACTTGATTATTAATATCAATTGGTTGTCTGTAAATATATATAATGATAAACAGCGCTAAAATGGCAGCTGACATCATCTTATATAGAATCCAAAACCTGAGCTTTGGATAAAAAATCTGAATTACAAAACCTCGTGTTTTGCCTCGAATTGCAAGTTGATAGGTTTGCCTTGGAACCCCTCAATGGTTTCTGCTGCCCCCAGTGGGTACTTGTGTATGTGTGTGCGATCATCTGTGTGTCTGAGCATCTTGATTTATTTGATTCCCATGTTTATGTATTGCATACATCACATACACATACATGTTTGTTCCTGC
>WWET01003064.1:160096-181686 GCA_011038615.1 Limnodynastes dumerilii
CGATCCTTTGGTGAGTGAGCCCTGCCTCCACAGCTGTGGTATACTGCGGACAAACACTTTGGGCGGACTGGTGGTGCTTAGTGCACTGGGCTCTGAGCAAGGGAACTACAGTGTGCACAGTAAAGGTGAGCGTCCATTTCCTGCTCAATAGGCGCCATTTTATGTGTCTAGCTGACGCTGAACCCCAGCTTTAGCTGTCTAACTCAACCACAGACCCACCACCAAGCATCATCTCCCCTATACCAAAAAAACCTACAGTGTGCTTCACTGCTAAAATAAATACAAGAGGGGATAAATAAACAAAAAAAAAATAAGCCCTACCCCAAAAATAAGCCCTAGTTCCTTCTTGAACAAAAAAAAAAATAAGACCCTGTCTTATTTTCGGGGAAAGACGGTATATATAGTCCACACGATACAGTTACTCCTCTGAAGAATAAGGTTACTGGCTTAGGGTGTACTCAGACAAAGTTATGTAAAGTAGCAAAAGATGGGGTCAGGTCTTTTTACTGTACCTCTGCGTGAGGCAACTGAAACTTTGGGTTATACTTCATCAATAAGTGGACGCCGTGGCATTTATGCATTTATTTCTGAATTCTTTTGAGGGCCCTCTTTTGCTAATATATAGAACAGGTGGCAACAGTAGGTCCTGTACCAACGCAATATATTTGTAAAATCGGTAACTGCTTGTGTAGTAGTACAGTTATACTAATTATTTACATTAAATTTATCCCATTATCCCATTACAAAAGGCATGATGAAGCTGTCATTTACCAAACACGTCTGTTTTGGATCTGAATATATACACATCTTCTCTTTAGTTTTCTACAATTATTCCCTTTAATAGCCTTGCATGAGGTAATATAGCTGTCTGGATGTATACTGCACATTACAATGCCCATAAAAACTTGATGGAATTATAACACATCTTTCTCCTCTGAGTCGATCGCTTCTTCTATTCATCAGAGGCAGCATGTCATGATAGTCTCTTCTGGCCTGCCTTGGCTTGCCACTGAGATGGTGCACTTTACTGCTGTGAGCAATATATTTACACGCTGTGGGTACTCATCCTCAAGGCTTTTACTGAAATGGCAGTCTGTAGAATACATTTTAGCTTATTCATGTTTGGACAAATGTGAGCACTAAGAACTGTAAGACCTGGAGCTGTCAGCCTCAAATAGGTTCTTTAGAGGAAAATGCAGTGAACAAGTCGATAGTTAGGTCAAGTTGAGATGTGTGAAATATACCAGGTCTGTTTTGCTCATTTATTTAAAAATGAAAGACTCCCTTGGTGTGCTGCATACATGACAATGTAACACTCCATTATTGTCAAATAATGACATATCTGCCCAAGCAATTAAGAATAATATATTCACCACCCACATAAAAAGAATGAGAACTAAGATGCAACGTAAATTACATATTGCCTTTATAGGGTGACAATCTTTCAACAGTCAATTAAGTAGACTGTTTTACATGTAGTATTAAATATAATTATAACAAAATATATAAAAACATAATACCCAAACAGTAAATACATGAATTGTTTTTGGGGCACATAGTATGCGTTTCGACATGTCCTAGCCTGAGCATGACCCATGTTATGTACATTCTAAGGTAGACTATAGCCAGGTTAATATGTAAAATATATCATAGACAGGTGTTTACCTTTACAGCTATTTATTTTCACAGTCATTACTGGTTGGACTAAAAAGCAACCTAATATTGGTAAAGTGTCAGCATAAAAGAAACAACTTCTATTTCTGTGTTGCTGTGAAAGTCATTCGATACAATACCATCAGACTAAGATATATCATGGAACTGTCCTAGAATCCAGACCAGATCCCCCACAATTTGTGAACTGAGGCCATATTCACACCTAAGAGTGAATTAGGTGCGGACAGATCCGCAACTAACTCATTGTTGCTGCCCCTATCCTGCCCTCCATATTTAGGTACCTTAGGGTAGATCCAGAACAACGTCTGCGAGTGAATTTACGCTAGCCGCTAGCGTAAATTCACACATTAGTACTTACTGCGCATGCGCATGGCAGATGTTTACACAATGTAAGACATAGCGTAAGGGGTAGTCACGTATCAGTAACGTATTAACTTACAAAGGGGCATGCCAGTCAAGCGCCACTAGTATTTATGCTTTGAAGGCGGGGTGAAGCATTTAAATTGTACAGTATGGGCGTGCTTTGCAGCGTAGCTATGTGTGTGAAGTCCGTCCGCTAGTGGTTACGCAGCGTAAAGTTAAGGTAGGGTACGAACAGCGAAAGGCGCCTAAAATACGTACATGAGAGGGGTGTGCCGAGGGGAGAGCATCAAAAGTACGCTAGAGTAAGAACGCAGTAAATTACCTACTATGAATGCGCAGTAGGTCTTTATGGAAAACTACGCACCTAAGAAGCAAAAGCTTCTTAGGTGTAAATAAGGCCCTTGGTCAGGATGGAGTCTGTATAATATTGTTTATATGAATCAATTAGATTAGTGTCTTTGGGCCTGATCCAGAACTACGCTGGCTGGCGTTAATAAGCCAACCAGTAGCGTAAGATCAGCTAAAAAGCCGATCTGCAGATGTTGCCCGGCGTAGCTACGGCAATGCCGATTGTTGATCAGGCATCCGTAGCAGCGCCATAGAAACGCTGGAGGGGCGTCCCCAGCGTTACTACGTTCAGGTTAGTGTAGGTGGGCGGGGGGGAGTTAGTTTAATGAGGGAGGGGTTTGCGGTCATACTCTGTGCGAGCGTATTTTCTCTTGCTTAGGCCAGCTGAAGTTAGGGTAGCCTTCAGCCGGCGTAAGCGAGGGAAAATACACTCGCACAGGGGGAGTGTCGGGGCACAGCGCATCGCCGTAGGTCTGGATCAGGCCCTTTGACACATCTTTAAGGGTGCAATTGAATCATCATGTCATCCAAACTAGATTTTACAGCTTGAATACTTTGCTTTGTAGTCTGAGCACTATAATTATACACAAACAATTAACTGTCATAACAGTCCCTACTTCTAACAAATATAAACCTTGTCCAAAAATAAAAAACCCAGCTTTGGAATAAATTACTAGAGGCCGATTTCTGACGACTTGTTTATTTAGCTGCCTAGAATTTAGGATGCATTGCAACAATCAGGAAGTGTGGGTGATGAGAATGCAGCAATGTAGCTTCTAGTTTTATTCATTGTCTACTCTATTCATTATAGTGTGAAAGCAGTAGTAGCTTAGAATGCAGCCTGTTTCTGTTTCTGTTTAGTGAATTTGTGAGACTCTGGATTAGCAATATTTGTCATTATCTGATCTATAACTGAGCGTGAAGCCAATGATAAAGTTCTGTGAAAGACTTATAAAATTTAGGATTGGTTCAGTGGTGATTAGATTAGGGTAGTGTAACCCCCTGCACTTCCCTTGCATGTATGTAGCTTATGAGTCCAGAACCCTACCTTAATTTTACAAGGCCCTGTGCTTAAGGGTCTTGTTCGTAATTCAGCATCATGCGTAAGAGCTAAGCCAGGTCCTTACCATACGATTTAAATGCCTCCTCCACCCACCGTGCTTACCCACATACATATGGTGGTTTGTCTCACCCCGCCATTGTAAAACATGCCCGTATGGAATCTGATGCATGCACAGTACGACTGCACAGGGCACTTGCACATAAGTGCCCTCTGGTATGGACTTCTGGATCCAGTCCTTTATGGGTATCTGTTATCATGGAGACCTTTGTTATCTATAACACTGTAATAACAAAAACAACGGTGGTGCACTAGAATAAATCAATCATAATAAAAATGGGTGCAAAACCAAGTTCTCAGTACTGAAATTTGTGCAAAAGAAATAGACTGACATAAACAGCCCAAAATGAGAACCTTTAGAATGCACACCAACACTTGCTAAGTATAAAACAATGATTTTATTGTAAACATTAAAATGTTAGTAAAGATGCAAAAACGAATATAATAATATCAGATCCAAATCTAATTATATGCAAAGTATTGTATTCAATCAAAAATGTGCAACCACAAGGTAACATGAAATAACCAGCACAGCATGGTAAGTAGCATACATCAATACAATGGTCAATGCCAAATATATGAATAATGGAGCGGGGGAGGAAACAGCCAAAACTAACTAGTAACTGGAACCTGTCCCTGGTAAGTGCCTAGCGGCGTCACGGCCTGCGCTTCTCCCCGTTCCGGGTCCGTATCTGCCCCTATACTCACTACCAAAACCGGCTGTCACAGGATCTGAAGCGGAGTCCCGGTGCACACGGGGTTCCGGACAATGCACAAGGTTTCTGACGCGCGTTTCGTTGGTAGACTTTTTCAAAGAAGAGTCAATGCATCCAGGGACAGGTTCCAGTACAAATTATCTATAACACTGCCAGGAAAACATATGTATACTATCTGTCTTAAATGTTCTTTCAGGTATCTGGTATGTGTGTAAAGCAGAAGGTATTTCTCATTTCCTAGAGACTCTGTAACACTTATTAAATGTTGTCCCAGTGGACTCACCTCTGAGAATCTGAGAAACAGGATGACAGACAGCACCATGTTAGACATCAGACATAAAACAAACAACTTAAAAATATCCCCTGGTTCACCAATATCTGCTCTACAGCAGAATCCCTTTCTAATAACACACTTGTCTCAATGTTCAAAGTGAAAATCCAATTACTTTAACAAGAATGGAGTATTTGGGGCACGTTTAAATGTTTCCATTTTAATGCTACACATGCATTCACCGCTCACACATACATTACATGTGCATCTTCTCATCAGTCAGTCTTTTATTTTCCTATTTAAAGGATTTTTGGAGCATTAATGATTTTACTTTAAAATGCATGACTTTCTGGGCCAGAGAAATGTCAGGCTGAAAGGCAACTCCGTTCAGTCAACCATTGATATTTAATTTATCATAATCCTTTAATCTAAAATGGCACACACAAGCCATGGAGCCGATTCAGAGAAGAGAAGAGTAATTCTGCATCTGGACAAACAATGTGGCAATAGGAAAGGTGTAAATAATTAGAAATTTCATTGGAAATGTTTACATGCTGGGAAATGCTGGTTACTTTCCATGGGGCAGATCCAGAACTACGCTTTTCCTCGATTTTATGCGTTGCGGAGGCGTAAATTTGCAGTTACGTACGCACTGCGCATGCGCACCATAGAAAATATGCACATTAACGTAGCGTAATTGTTAAAGTATGGGAGATTCACGTATGTGGCACGTAAATACGTGTGGGCGTGCCAACTTTACGTTAGTCAACAATTTGCCCATAGTTTTTCTCTGTTTATGCAGCCCAATATTTCTTTCAGTGTCATGCATGCTGTAGCAAATATTTTCCCCGCTACTATGATCTCCTTGCTCCTGCGTTTTAATGCAGTTCTGAATTTTGGCTATTAAAGATTTATGGTCATCAAACTCATACAATTCATAAATAAGGACACAGCTATATAATTTGCATTACAATACAATGATTATTGTTTTGTTTGTTTGCTAACTGTATAACTGCAGTAAAATTCATTTTTAAATATTGGTATAAACAATCCTTTTATATGCAAACCCAACAACTTCATTTAGGATAAGGTCAACATGACAACATTTCTCAAAATAAAAAATCCTAAACAATATTAAATGTTACAATATTATATTGTACAATGTAATTCCAGAATTGTATGAACAGACACACAAATTTGCTTCAGAGAAAGGAAGTAGGTTGAAAAGGGAAATGAAACAGAGGGAGAGAATGTAGGACAGATTGAAGAAAAGTAAGGTACTTTAAGATTAAAAGCCATACAAATCTCAATGAATGCAAAATATTACAGTATATTAGTATTAGAATGAATGAGGTATGCAAACTTGTACTCCCCCATAGAGATTATCTCCTTGCCTTAAGGTGCTTGGAATGAGGTATTCAACACATCTATCAGTGACTTTGTAATAAGGGTTCATGTATTATAAATGTAAAAAAGTAGAATTGGATATTGGATATTTTGTGCATAGCTTGGGGGTAATGTGTTATATATAATTATAAATAAAAAAAATTAGTTGTATTTAGTGCATGGAAATCAGATTTTAGCTATCGCTTTAAGCATGCACTAGATACATTTTAACTAGAACCTGATTGGTTGTTTTGGATGGTGTATTTACTCTTACTTTTTGGAAGCTTTATTATAACTAACCTTTAGTCGACAGTTGTAACTAGAAATTCAGCACCATGGGCAAAGAGGAAAACAAAACTACCATTATATATTAACCAACCTGCACCCCTCGTCAGCTTTGAACTATGCGGTCAAGTCAGTCAGTACTAAAACTTAATTGCTTTTACAGATTTACAGCAGTTATAACTTAAATACCATCACTTAAAATGAAAATATTATTATCCCTCAGTATGCACACTTCAGTAAACCATTATACAAATAATGCTCTTCATTCACAGTCACTTCAAATGAACAAAATGGAAATCCCTAATTTCCAACTGACATGACATCCAATATTTAACTGTTTATCAGCAGTTTATTGTGAAGGAAATGAGAGAATATCCAAAATTAAGAAAGATGTAAGTGAATAGCAAAAGAAATTGAAAGTTCACTGATCTGGGGAGGCTGTCAATATGTTTCTAAGCAACTCCGAAATTTCGAAGCATTGCAAACAGTAACTGTATAATATAGATCTAATGCAAACCCGATCATAATTTACTGTTTAAGTTACATCAGAAAACCCATTTGTCTAAATTCAAAATGAACTGCGATTTTTACCTAATATACCTACCCTATAACTATAAGACCTGTTTTAGATCTATGCCAGCATATCAGTATGTAACCATGGTTGGGAGTGGTGACAGGTTTTTATTCCATTGTAGACAACTGGGAACAGTAAAAATTCATTTGTTCCTGAGACATTTTTCTTACATTTAGAGTTTCTAGAGGACAAATATACAGTTCTCTAAGAACTATTCAAATAATTATTTGAGAACACAGTAAAAGCCCCTTAGGGGTGTTGGAAAAACTGAAGTATATCTGATTTGAACAAACTAATAATGCCAGCAATGCAATATTTTTGATTGTTGTCTGTTGAAATATTCTCACTTTTCAGTTTCTGCATTACGTTTAGGATATTACCTTCCCCAGCTGGCTGTTATTTACTTGGAGACATTCTTTCTTCCGCCAAACAATATTTCTTGAGGCCACCATCCAACCTCTGAGGTTTAATCATTTTACTTCTGTGATTAAATGCTGGAAGTGATCTTATTTTATTTTTAGCAGATTCTATTTTTTTATTTTACAATTTATTTCTTGGAAGAATGCCCAAAATGTTCTAAATATTTCGTCCTTACAGCAGTTGTTTTTAATACTTCAAAAATGACCTTTTGGGGGCAGGATGCACAGGAGATTTGCCTGCTCTCCCGGGAAACTGGGGGAACTACCCAAATTTTGAGAGACCCCTGGATATTCCAAGATAGTCGACAAACCTGATTTAAAAAAAAAATTAAAATATGTCAAATTTAAAGCCGTAACTAGCGATGTCACATGATTAGCGTCCAAAGTGATTTTGCTCTTCTCTGCATTATAACTCTGCATTCTATGTTTAATATAAATGCACTGAAAACAGAAGTGCAAGTGCACATGCAGTAGAGTCCCATTGGGTTCCAGTCTGGGGTATTACTTTTTCATTAGATAAATTAACGTTGCCAATTCCTCAAAACTTCTACTTCTTAAGGATGTTTCTAAAAAGATATTGGGGTAGATCCAGAACTACGCTTGCCGTACGTTTCCTCGCATAGCGTATTTTCGTGTGCGTACCTTCTATACACTCCCCTAGGCCAACCCATTGAACGTACATATTTTGTCAAGATACGCTTTTCAAACCCTACCTTAACTTTTGCCCACGTAACCGCAGTGATCCGCACACGTACGTATACGCAACACGTATTTACGCAGGTAAGCACGCCCACACTGTACAATTTAAATACAAACCCCCGCATACTTAACGTATTTCAGACGTATTTTGGACTCACGTAAAATCGGCACGCCCACACGTAAGTATTTACGTGACACATACGTGACTGGCCCATACATTCACAATTACGCTACGTTACTGCGCTTATTTTCTAAGGTACGTTACTGAGCTTATTTTCTAAGGTGCGCATGCGCAGTACTTACTAAAAGGCGATTTTACGTCTCCGCCACGTGTAAATTCGCTCACAAGCGTTGTTCTGGATCTGGCCCATTGTTTTAAAGCCTCACCTGATTTGTTACAACCAATTATCTGTATTTTGATATAATCAGTCTATTATCTAATAAAAAAAAATAGGTGGAGGCACAATATGATAAGAGCTCAGTGTGCTTATTCAACTCTGGAGCGGGCTTCTCCTGACTTCATTTAGAACTAATGAGCTAACCGGGTTCTAAAAAATAAAAAGGATCCGGTAACAACAATTTAAAACTAGCCGCTGATGTAAAATTGCCCATTAGTATTTACTGCGCATGCGCACGGCAGATGTTACGCCACGTAACTCTGAGCATACGTACCAGCCAAGTATCAACAGCGTAACTACAAACGAGGGGGCATGACATCCATACGAAACCCGTAATGACGCTTCGGAGGCGGGGTGAGGAATTTAAATCGTACAGTATGGGCGTGCTTAGGCACTTACGTACGTGTAGGCTTTATGTACGTCAGTAATTACGCTTTGAAAACTTAAGGTAGGGTTCGGCAAGCGTAAAACGGCCAGAGTACGTATGAGCGAGGGGAGTGCCTAGAAGAGAATATAGAAAATATGTTAGCGTAAATACGCTACGCGATGAAACGTAACAAGCACTTAGGTCTGGATCTACCCCAATGTCTGGTAAATTTAGCAAATAAATTATGTTAGACTTTTTTATCTTGTGCGTATTTTTTTTAGCCCTTCTAGACTTCTCTCCTCATTTTACTGTTATAAATATGTTATGTTTTTGTGTTTAACATGTAGACTACTATGGGATTATATTACTTTATCTTCTATTGAGTAAAATATGCAATTAAGTCAATGGAGCCCAAAATGTAGCACACACACACATTCTCTGCAGACCAGAACACTTGGCTTTGCGCAATTTCTTATAATAATGCTTTTCTTCCTGTTCTTTCTTTTTAAGAAATACACACAATCAGCTGTATATGCAAGTACTACAAAAAAAGAACTTACTTAATTGAGGCTATCAACATTGTCTTTAAAAAAAACAAACCCAAAGACCGATAACACTAGTTGCCAATATTCCCGCTTGCAATTAAAAGGCATAAAGTTTCACGCATGAATAATGTATTCTTGTGATAGAACCATCGGTGCCCATGTGCTAAAAATGAACACATCATTTTAATCTGATGTAACAAGAAATGCAATTTCTGGGAGACAGAACATGCTGAGGTTCATTATCTAGAGTATTTGACAGGTATTGTTAACAGATGTCACCAACTCAAACTTACCTCATGTGACAAATAAAAGGCAGCAATCCCCAAAGGCCAGAAGCAACACAGCATGGAAAATACACTGAGGCCAAGGTGATCTCTCGGTGGCATCATTAAGAAGTTGTCTTCACTTTCTGTGTCACTTGAATAGTCACTCTGCACAGAGCACAAATAACAAATAATAGTGTTAATGTCATGTCAAAATTAACAGTGTAAATATAAATATTATAGCAACAAATCATACACCTGTCATGAAAAATCTATTCCATCTCAGTGGCACAGCTCAATTTACATATCTATCTAGGTGAAGTTCTCTACTTTGTTATCTGTTATAATCATAACACTTTCATTAATTGTCAAAGCCCCTAAAGAAAAATTTGAATCTAAAGTCTATGGTTTAACATAGAAAAGTTTAGACTTTAATAGAGATTATTTCTAATATCTTTGGGTCCAATCTAAAAATATACACTGTATATACTGTATAAATTGAATATACAATGGTGAGAAGATAAATTGGAGAGTGAAGGTATATTTACATAATTTATGTCCTATGGTTAAAAATACACAATTGAGACAATGACGGGTGTACTGATTTCTGTACAAATGATGACGATATTAGCGATGATTTCATTTAAGATTAGAACTGAGAAGAGGGCCTCAAAAACATGCTCAGCACTAATGGAGGCTCTGTGTATGTACTAAACAGTCATACTAATGTCTTCCATAGATGTTGAAAAGAAAACAATGATTTGAAGCTAAAAAGTCTTTTTGTTTTTGTTTTTTTTAATGAACTAAACAGGATATACAGTTGGGCACAGATAAAGCTTTCTAAGCCATTATGCTCATTTTGCTACATGGTGAGAAAGCTATATTTTGCAGCCCATTAGTAAAGCTTTAAAACTTTTATTTACCTTTTAGCAGCTGCTGGCTTCCTCCAGAGATCAGACAATGGAGCTAACATCAGCTATTCAATTCACAGGATGAATCATACACTTTCTCTGTAGGACACTGAATAGGTGACATCAGCTTCATTGTCTGCTCTCTGCAGGAAGCCGGTAGCTGCTATTTCATAAGTAAACAAATGTTAAATGATTTCTGAAGCCCTATTCAACTTTTCCATCAGGTGGGCCCATTAAAATTTGCATGGCAAAACTTAGCACAACTGTATAATATGAGGTGTCATTTTTATGGGTCTATTTAGAATAAATAGGCAGTTGACCTGCTTATGGATGTATTTAGTAAAAACAAAATAATAAAAGACCTACATAGGAGCTAGTATGGACTTTCACTGCAAAGATTGTGGTCTACGTAACTTCAGTATATACTATAATGACCTGCCCTGCTGTGCCAAAGGATCATTGGCAGGCCTCCTCTTCAACTATGAGTACATCTGTAGCCATGTAGCCATTGCAGTAAAAACTGGGCCACCACGTTTAAAGTCAAACTAATGCATAAAGTCAAGTTGTACTTGCACAGCACTCATAAGTCTCCACAGTGGAGGTTTACATATGCTTTATCCGAGATTCAGTTACTGCGGGGGGTAGTACACTACCCAAGAACTCACCTCACTCGTACATAGCATCTGTGCCCAGAACCCTACCTTAACTTTTACTTACACGCCTCTATGCGTGAGGGACTCATTCATAATGGAGGATGGTATGTAAAGGCTTAGCCAAGCCCTTATTGTATGCCACGCACTGCCACCAGAATAAGTTACTTTGCTAATTTAGAATCATTCATAGCTCATTCCCAGCTGCTGGTAACTGCTATACCATACTTATGTTATGTGTAAGTACCTTGTCTGCAAAGCAATCACAATCTAAATGTAGCCTACTGACTGGATGTAATTGTGTTGACAAAAATTAATAGCTATTTGTATAACGAATTGCAATGGACATGTATGCAAAGTCATTTTGGCGGGAACACCTTACAGAGGATCAAAGGAAGAAAAGCCTATTATCTGCTAAGTTATTGAGCTGCCTTGACCAGTTAACCTATAGAATACTGATCAGTGCCCTTGTTCATTATCTGTCTGGTAGTACATTTGTGGTATTATATTTGCATACAAATTTACCTTTTGGATCACTTTATTACCATTTTGGAAACAAAATTTTGTGGTTTGGAACCGCAAATAACTAGTTCAGACAAACCAATTTATTCACCTATAAAACAACAAACTGCAGGAACAGATAAGCCCCATGGACAACAAAGAGGATCACAATCCGCAGTATAGCAATTCTCCTCTTTCTGAATGACTTCCAACGTAACAAAATGGGGTCATGGCTGTCAGGAAAAGCTGAGTTTAGTTTCAGATAAACCAGTTATTGCTCCATCACTGAAGGCTTATTAACATTACAAATGTATAGAAAGAGGCAAAAGCAGAAATGCCACCTGTGTTTAATGCACGGATGAGAAATTGGTACTGGGAAAGGTTTTGATTTAGGGTTTTTTTTTACTTTCAGAATGACAGTATTTATATGGACACTTAGACAGTGCAGTTAAAACAAGAAGACGCTTTAAAACCCGAGTAGAAATAAGTAGTAAAACCTGAAATGTAGCTAAAAGCCTAAACTGAGGGCAGACAAGAGTCAGAAAGCTGAAGCAGCAAACTTTAGGAACAGGTAAGCAATCATACTAAGTACTTGTCACTCTGCTTAACAACATTGTGCCATTGTGCACTAATAGCTGACAGCTCTGTATCACAGGTTCTAAAAACGATTTAACTAAAACAAGTCAATATGCTGTAGTCAGTATTTCCAACCAATGTCACTCAAATCTGTAAAATACTAAACTCAATCCACTCTAGTTAGAAATACCTTAAATGATATTTGTGAATCAGATGTATATTTTACTGTGTATCATTTTTTATATTGTGACAAAATGCCATTTTTCTCCAGTACCCTAAATATAATTTTTTTTTACCAACATTGCAGAAGCCAAATAACCTACTAATTGGTTTTATGGAGTATGGGTAGAAGAAAAAGCACCCTAAAAAAAAACCCAGTACAATATACTAACCTCTTGCTGGCAGTGGCCTGATCAAATAGGAATACAAGGGTTTAGTATTGCAAATCAAAGTTTGCCAACACTCAAACAGACCAAAGCGCCATATTTATCAATATATGCGGCATTGTGGTTTTGTCATGACACCATGTTGCATATTCTACTGGGGACAACTGAGAGGGGTGTGGTATATAAGATCGACATTTATACATGTGACAATAGGTGACAGTGTATGAATATGGAAATAAATGATGTGCACAGGGTTGTGTTCCTGAAAACATGACGGTCGATAGTATTATTATATAGAATTTAGCATTTATCGACAGTTAAATCTTGAATGCCTACAGTCTAACACTAAACTTTACTCTAACCACAGCCTGACCCTGATTACTTGAATCAGAGTACTGAAATATACAATTATGACCCTATTGGTAAACTTGATTTTCAATAATTCCAAATCAAAGTGAAATAATGAACGTCTGATTTTTATGATTAATACATTATTATTTTGTTATCCATTTGTTGCCAGTAAAATGGAAGTTGAAAGAGTCATTGGTGCTGGATATGGAAAGAAAACCCCCTAATTATGTGGACAGTTTGAAACATTCTGTTTTGGTAGGTAGTGCCATTGGACTAAGTAGGAAAATCTCTATGTATCCTTAAATATGTCTTATTAGTTTATAGTAACCACTATTACATAGAATTGCAATAGTGGTGTTAACAAAAGAATAAAGAACATTTAACATCTTTTAAAACGACAAACACACAGACAGGGAAAAATTGGACTTTTATTAAAAGTGTGTTTTATAATTTTTTTTAAACAGCACAATGGGCTGGATCTAGACTTATGCAAGTGCTTGAAATTAGTTACTCCAGGGCTAAACCATGTTGATTGGAGTCAAATTAATTATATTCTTTGCATGAAGGGATATATCTTTGAATTGCTTACTGCGCACAGATACTGACCAGCTTTACTATCACACAGTTATTTAGACTTGGGATAGGAAACATCACCTCTCAACTATATTGCTGTTTGCAACAGATGAAATATGACTCCCCTGCAATCAACATGGTTTAGCCCAGGAGTAACTAATTTCAAGCACTTACTTAAGTCTGGATCCAGACCAACGTCTAAAATCATTGGACTGTATTCAGACATACAATTCAGAGGCCTGAGTTCCAATGCTGGATGTTCACTATATCCAGACTTCCACGGGAGCAAGGGGAGGCACCTCCCCACACTCTTAAGAAGGTCCAACAGTAGACTCCTACCTAAGACATCCCTCCTGCGTTCACGTAAAATGGGGACAGCTTGGAAGTCTGGATAGTACAGAATGCACTTAGCATGGCTTTACTGTCCTATTTGCATACCTCTCCCCTTCCATAAGAGTATAAGCTATCTGTATCCCGTTCTGCCATTGTATAACAATCCCAGTACTAGCAATGCGGTGCATGCGCATGCAAAATGCTGGTGTTTCCATCCCACTTTTAAAAAACAACACTCTTATGTAGGTTTGGGTCCTGTCCATAACTAACAAATATTAAGGGCCATATTCACAGCTTTTGCTTCTTTGGTGCGTATTTTTACAAAATGACCTACTACGCAAACTACGTGCGGTCTTTAAAGATTGCACAGACTAGTTTTGTTAGAAAGAGGCAGCGTAATGCCGCCTCGGGGAGTGATTAGGCAGAAGTGGGAGGGGGGAGGGATTTAGATTAGACGGGGAGGGTGGAGGCAGGGAAAGACAATGGGCCTGATCCAGAGGTACGATGTAGCGCTGAGCGTACTAACGCTCAGCGTTACATCGCTGCCTCCACCTGGCACTCCCCCTGTGCGGGCGTATGGCCCTTTCCTTACGCCGGCTGAAGGCTACCCTAACTTCTAAAAACGGGGGGGGGGCGGATTGAGGGCTGGACGGGTGAGTTAGGTGCAGATCTGTCTGCATCTAACTCACTCTTAGGTGTGAATACAGCCCTAACTGTCCACAATACAGTCTGCATTTTAATATTAAATCTTGTTCTGTGCAGTTGTAAATGATTTCGTTAAGTCAGAAGACTGTGGACAGATACAAAATTCTTACTTAACTTCAAACATCTGTTCTGTAACCGAGAAGATGTTAGCGATAATAAAGCAATGTTCTTGTAATATATAATTGTAGCTAGGGACATACGTGGGTTGTTCAAAGTTATAGACAATCTATAGTTTCTAGGCTGTTTTGGTGTCTGGTACGTATTTTAACATCAAAAGATTATACTTTGATCAAGTTTCTACATGAACCATGCAATATGGGTTCACGGAGCACGAGTATAAAGAGCACAGAGCATTTCAAAGTTAGAACCTTCGGGATGAGTCTGAAGCAAAGTCACATTAATCAAGCATAGTGTACTGTTTCAGCTGGCTAATTCCTAGCTTCAAACCCTTAGCACAGGGAAAACATTGGCATCTTTGGGCTCTGAAAAGGCAACGTGATTTCCTTACAAATAAGAAAATAAAGCTTCATGTTCGTTGTTGATGCTTTCAATCAGGCAACTGTGTCACCTTATTTTTTTTATCCACGTTGTCCCTCTGACCCTCACATAAAGATTTTACTTACAAATGTAAACTACTACTTTGCAGTGATTGATGGTTTGGTGAATTGTTCCTGTCAGAAGCTGCTTTATCCACACTGGCGCATGCACTGGACCAGTCCACCGAGGTTTGGAAAATGCTAAACTTTGCACTTTCAAAAAACCTTCTGACATCTTTCTGTCTCCCTGGTGTTTAGTGCTAGAGCTTAGATTCATACAGAAACTGCAAACCACATAAATACTGTGACAAAATCTACAAGCATAAAATAACAGACACTAGAACATGATTGTCAAAGAGATAAACAGAGGTTTGTTTGTTTGTTTGTTTGCTTGCTTTAACGCTATTTAAAATTGATAGCTAAAGGAAGATTACAGAGCGGTAGAAATTCTGAACTTTATAACCTCTCGCATGCTCACCAATATATGTATAACATGTCCAAAGCTTCACAATACATTATACACATAAGAGACTTAGAGGAACTAATAAATATACAAGTAATATATAGTGCAGGTTATAAGGCTGTAAACAGTAATTTTTGAGATCTGAGGTGTCTAAGGGGGTGCTTTAAGATTAGCAAAAGTCCGCATTCATGTAGCAAGTGCACTCCCATGACAGTCCCCTATGACGGGTGAAATTTAGCTGACTTCCACGTCTCATAGCCCTACCTTTACTTCGTTGTGCGGACGTAGCAAGCGTATGTGCAGAGGTGCGTAACCCAGCCCATACTGTGCAATTTAAATGCCACCCACATTACGCATTCTCCCACGTACAGAATATTGACACGCCCTGTCTTAACGAAGTTGTGCACATACGGAAATGAACTTTGTGCATCTTGAGATCCGATGCATAACATCTGCTTTGCGCATTCACAGATCGCAAAAAAAGGACAACTTATGCACAAGTTTGTGAGCATTATTAACTAAGTCTGAATACGACCCATTTAGAGCAAAGCAGCACACCTGCAAAAGCAGTCAAGAACATCTTTTAACAGTGGAGTGCAGTGATATACCAAGACCATCTTGAGTCACTGGACCTCCCTGTGTATGGACTGCTCCCCTGGCTCCTGCAGGGGCCCTGACTATCAAGGGCTTGCCAACAGGGGCATTAGTGCTTTTTTTCCTTATGGCCCTTCTCTACACCTTGGTGAATGCCCCACACTTCATTACACCAGCAGAAAGCAGCCCCCCAAGTAACCCCACATATCAAGCAAGAAATTCCGGGCTAATATCCCTGGGACTGCCATCTTGGCCAAAGTGGCTTTTGAACTCCAGTCATCAAAGAGACCCAGTATTTAGAGAATCTCCACTGAGAAGCGAGAAGTATTGTATCCTGAGAATACGCACTAAGATCTCAGATTCATTCCGCTTACTGCCAAGGCAACACCTACCCCAACACTGAAACATTTTACAGCTCAACCCGGCAGCACAATTTATGTGGACCACATGGGATAGTTAGAATAGTACACCTCAAAGATTAGTGAACTTAAATCCAGTTACATCAGCCTCTGCGCAAAATATCATCCTTACAAAAAAACTTGTCATGATCACCACACCTTTTGTCTTTTGTTTACCTTTGTTGATCATATGACCTTCTTTTAGTTCTCAGCACTTTCTGGTATTCTTTCACTGCTAGACAATGAGGAAAATCCCCACACCAGACATTGGCCGGCTACAGAAACCACTAAACAACCCCTTAATTTGTCTTGGGGTAACTGTCCCCTCATGAAGGGTTGGTGGGTGCTCCTATCTGCATTGCAAAACAGTATCAAAAACAAAAATAAAAAGAGTGTAGTTTGAAGAGAAGCACTCTTAGTGGTTAATGTAAATTCATATTAAAATATAACTTTTATTTCATAATTAAAAGTGTGAAGTAAAAAAGATAAGACAAAAATAGAATAGAATTGAATAGAAAATAGAAACATTCCACGGCACCCCAGTGTGAGCGCCACGGCACCCCAGGGAGCCGCGACGCACAGTTTGGGAACCACTACACTATATGTTTACTAAAAGGGTGTAGCAAACTGGTCCACAATATTTGATCTCTTCAACTCCCCATAATAGACGGCAGTGGTATAATTGATCTTATTGCGATGTCTAATACATGTCCTTAGATCTTCCACACTTAACGTGTCTGTAATGCAGCAGTGTACTGTAATGTGCTAATATGAACAAGGTACAGTATTAAATTAAACATCGCAAGTACTATGGCATAAAAACAATAGTTCCTCCTAAACCCTCAATACAAACAAAAATTCAACAACAAGTGGCGTAGTCCACAGCATACGTGTTGCTCGTATTACTGCATACTGAGCACTGCTGTCCGGACTAGCTAGCAATCTGTCCACTTCCTTCTAAACAAGGAGTATATCAACTAGTATTAATTATTTCTGAGTTCTTTAAATTAAAGGCTACATTTAGATATAATGAAAACGTATGAGCAGCAGACAAACTGCCGACGCACGTTTCACACGGTCAGTGCTTTGTCAAGGCATGTCCCTATCTGGATATTTAATAAGATCTTTCAACTATTTCTTGCTGGTTTGAATATCTGACTATTATATGTATTCCTCCTCTACTTGAACACATTTTTAATACCTCCCTATATTAATAAGGGTGAGGGATTTATCTGAGAAAATATATATAAAACTCTGAGTTACTTTTGGCTTATCATTATATATTGACTTATCAATTTGATGAGCAGCAGGTTTGATTCATACTTTTTTAATTATTCCTACTATTTCTTTTTTACTTCATACGAATTTACATTGACCACTAAGAGTGTTTCTCTTCAAACTACACTCTTTTTCTTTTTGTTTTTGATTCTTTCACTGCTGCAGGCATTTATTGCACATGTGTGGTTCATTCTAGCATCTTTAACCCCCTTGTAATTACTATCTATTGCCTCCCCACCATTTCTTATCCTCTGACTTACCAACCATTATCCTAGGTTTCAACATCTGCCAATGGATTGATTCTTCTACTCATAAGGATGGCAATTGCATTGATACCAAACTGATTTAATGAGACATTCGCAGTTTCACTGTACCATCCGTGTGTACTGACACGTGAATGGCTTGATCTCTGAGACAAGCATATACTTAAAGTACTGGCAGGTAGCACCGTCTCAAAACTATGCTCAGTCACTAATCTTAAATACTGCCCTCACCCTCTCTCGGACTATCACTTTATCACCTGCAAACTCTCCCACACAAGTTCTAGCTCTAACATTTATAATTTTGCAATAGCTTCTTACAGCAGTAGAAATCTTAATGCCATTCATTTTGATCAACTTACTCAATCTGTGCTACAACTTTTATCTCCAGTCTCTAACTTCCACTCTCCTGATTAAGGAGTATATTACTGAACCAAACCCTAATAACTGTCCTTGACCAAGTCGCTCTAGCTACCCCTCATGTACCATGGCAACTTCAATGTCAGCCATGGCACACTAATGACATATGAAACCTTAAAAAACTCTCCTGCAAAGCAGAACGTCACTGGCTCAAATCTCGCTCTCCGGATGACTTTTTAATTTATACAAACAATTATCACACATATAGAACTGCCCTGGACAATGCCAAACAATCCTACTTTCAATCTCTTATTTATACTCAGACTTCTAAGCCCAAGCGCCTCTTTTGTACATTTAACTCCCTATCTTCCCCACTTTTATTCAAGCATGCACTGATTACACCAATTCTGAAAAAACAAAACTAAGACCCAAACTCTCTCTCAAATTATTGTTCCAGCTCTCATGACCCTTGACGCTGCCTGAAAGACTTGCCTACACTCGCCTCACTCACTTTCTTTCCTTGCACAATCTTCTTAATCCTCTCCAGTCAGGGTTTCGTTCTCAACATTCCACCGAGATGGCACTGACCAAGGTGATCAATGATTTAATCACTGCTAAATCTAAAGATCACTACTCTCTTCTAATTTTCCTGGATCTTTCTGCTGCTTTTGACACTGTTTACCACTCTCTTCTCATACAAATGTTACAATCACTAGGTATTCAGGACACAGTCCTTTCCTGATTCTCATCCTATCTCTCTAATCGCTCTTTCAGTGTTCGCTTTTTTGGATCTACCTTTCCTGCCTTTCCACTATTTACTACAAGTCCATTACTCTTTTCTATCTATACCTTTTTAATTGGAAAACTCATAAATTGATTTGGTTTTCATCTTCTCTATGCAGATGATACACAAATCTACCTTTCCACCCCTATCTAACACCAACCATACTGGCCCGAGTAGCTGAAGGTTCTTCTGCCATTTCATCCTGGATGCCTCCCACCATCTCAAACTAAATCTTTCAAAAACAAAGCAATTAATATCTTCTCCTGTCAACGCTACACACCTGGTCTCTCTTTTTCTGTTAACAACAATTAAATATTCCCTACGCTTCAAGCACACTGCCTAGGTGTTACACTTGAATTAAGACTGTTTTTCCTTGCAAAACTTTCAAATAGAGCTAGTCCACTCTTTCAATCTCTACATTGGTTGTCTGTTTACTAAAGAATCAAATACAAAATCCTCTTACTAACCTATAAAGCCATAAACAACACAGCACCTGCATACATATCCTCACTTGTCTCACTATACTTTATCCCTGCTTGCTCGCTCAGATCATCACAAAATCTACAACTCTCTTCTGCACTTCATAAATGCTCTGATTCCCGGTTACAGGACTTCTCCCGGGCTGCACCCACTCTCTGGAATCACCTTCCTTGCCCATTAAGACTATCCTCTACTCTCTTAAAACTCACCTCTTCAGACAAGCTTATCAAATTCTTTAACCTTCTTAAGCTTTATTTACCAAATTAACAATCCATTTTGCTTTTTATTTTCCTTTCTATTACATTATTAACACAAACCTGCACACTGTCTCTTCCTGTTCTAAAACTCCCTCATTTCTGTTACTAACACTGCTGTGTGTCTGGATCATACAGAGCACGGAGCACTTTTACCATAGAACCTGGCTGGTCCATTGTGTGATATATAGCACCTTCCCTTATGTATCAAACCCACTGTATAGAGTGTAAGCTTGTGAACAGGGTTCTCTTACACACCCAGTCTGTCTGTTACTACCCAGTTTTGTTAACATTAATTGTTAAAAAATAGTAAACTATTACAACCAGGCCTGACTTACATAAACAATGGGGATTATACCATGAACATATACTGTTCCTATCTTCGCTGGGTAACTCATCACTCCAGAATAAACAGATCTCATAACCATTTGGAAAAAGCAAAGTAAAAAAATGTATGAAAACAAGTCCAAATGTATACATCAAGGTATCTCTTAGAATATGCACCTCTAACACCACAATGGGCGATTCTGGAAATCCAAGACCCAACCCTCCGATTTTCGAAGGAGAGTAGAAAAGTACTTCTAATTGTCACAGCCATGGTCAAAAAAATTATTTTGCAACAATGAACTCTGGTTGGCATACTGACAATAAATTCCACAATGATACAGCCAATGCCGTTATGTCGGCTGTATCATTTTTAGAAATTTTTTAAAATTGATAAATGCTCTGTTGGTGAGGGTCCCAAGTTTGGTATGGTACCCCATAAAAAGAGATTGAGTCCTATCCTTGTACCTGCTCCCGTTTCTCTCCTTCCTTCTGAGTCTCCACTCCTTCTATAAGCTCTCTCTACTTATGCTATAGAAGAATGGCAATCGGTTAACAATGTTGGCACTTTAGTGCTGGCAGGTCATTATAACCATCTCTATAATACCCCTTTAACACTGAGCTAAAAACCTGGGATATTGCAGAGGCAAGCCCTGACAACCAGAGTTGTGGCTCGGTGTGAACGGGTGTGACTGCATTTACCCGGGTCTAAAGACCCGGGAATTAGAACCGGGACTTTGCAGGGTTATCCCCAGATCCACTCGGCAGTGTGAACGGTGCAACCCGGATTTTTGAACCCTGGTCTCACAGAAACAATCTGATTTGGGGGATTAGGGTTGCAGGAACATTTCAACTACTTATTTGACTCACACTTATGCCAAGGCAGACCTGGGTTCAGTGTGAAGGGCTCTGACCTGGTAACTCCCAAGGCCAATCTGCAGTGTGAAAAGCGTCAAATGATTTGGGATGATCTGTGACACAGCAATAACCCGGGTCCAAAAACCTGGGATATTGCCGGGACAGCAGTGTTGTATTACTAAACCGATGTAAGCCCATCATTGCCCACTTCTATGATCATTCTCTAATGATCCTGATAGTCATGAAGATCAATGGTTTGAATACACTACTTTAAAAAAAAAACAAAGGGTGATCCAAAGTGACTTGTGGCAGGTGCTGCAGGACCCTGGAGGCAAGATGTCCCCAAGGCAGCCAGAAACATTGCACCTTCAGTGATTTTATTACTATAGCAGTCACAGCATTTCTCACAAAAGAGGTCCCAGCTCTCTTCTTCTGACAACTGTGCGGTGGGAATTGTACTTTAAAAAAAGTCTCCGGCGCTAATTGAAGGGCAATTCAACTATGCAGGGGAACTTCTGCAAATACCCCTGCAAAACAAATATACACTATTGGACATAGCGAAAAAGGAATATAGGGAATATAAAAGA
>WWET01003064.1:183281-203100 GCA_011038615.1 Limnodynastes dumerilii
ACGCTGGGTGAAGGCTACCCTAGCTTCGCCCGGCGTAAGGAAGGGGCCATACGCTTACACAGGAGCGTATGGCCTCCTAGCCCGCCCCCTAGCCTGATTTACTTACCTCCCCCCGCCCTCCAGGAGTAACGTGAGCGTTGGGACGCTGGAGGACGTCCCCTCCAGTGTCCCAACGCCGCTACTATGGACGCCTGATCGTAGATCGGGCGTTTCCATAGTAACGCCGGGCAACATCTGCCCGGCACATGCGCATTAGAGCTATGGCCGCCGTACTAGCGACGGCGGCCGTAGCTCAGGATCAGGCCCTTAGTGCCTAGTTAACTTTACATCAACAAAGGAATTTGCTGTCCATATTGCAGTTTTTGGAACTTTTATTTGTCATTGCTACAATGTTGCAGCTGCTTGAAAGATTTTTATTCATTTATTATACTGTATGTGAATGGTTGTTTATTATTAAAAGTTGTAACTTACCACTTGGTTGCCAACCTGTGCGGAGGGAGCTAGTAGGGCAGAACCACATTGTCTGGCTCCTACAAAACCTTTCTATGGAGCCAAAACCAAATATCTATTTGTTACAAAGTAAAGTTAAACAATTTAACTAACACGCAAGAAACGAGAAATGAGATATCAACTCCGCTAAGCTCCAATGTCAGATGTGCAATTTAAACTTGACTTTGTAATTATTCTGAAGAGATGATCCATCAGTTTGAAGAGTATTTTATGGACATTAAATTTACTTAAAAATGAAATTAGAAACACAGAACAGATGTTTATAAAAGTGCCAGCAACATATGTTGCATAATGAAATAATTAGGCTGATAGTTTGAATGGCAGTCAGTCACTTTGACAGTTTTATTATTTCTAACTTTAATTTGTAAGACTTTGGAAAAGTGTCTTTAGAGTTCTCAGCAGAGCAATTCTGGAGAGTTATCTACTTTAATTCCCAGGATTAAACGTGTAGCAGATTACACACAGTGCAGATGATCCACAAGTAAGGGCACAAGGCAAATCTGCACCTTGACAAGCATTTTGCACAGTAAGGTGTAAAACTGAATCCATATTTTTATTTATCTATAATACAGCTTTATTTTTACTTTTGAGTTGACCTTTCAACTCTTAAACCAGTTTGCATAGTAATAATAATAAAATTACCTCATCCTGTATTTCCACATGGTATATATTTATTTATTAACAGGTTTGTATATAGTGCTATCAGATTACATAGCGCTTTACAGAGAATATTACACATTCACATCACTCCTTGCCCTATTGGAGCTACATACTAAGGTACCTAATACATACATACATCCACACACTAAGGTTAATTTAGTCAGTAGCCAATTAACCTACCAATATGTTTGAGCACCCAGGGGAAAACCCATGCAGACAGGGGGAGAACATACACACTCCACACAAGTGCTACTCACTGAGTCACCCTGCAGATATGCTTCTTTTTGTTGTCACTTCAGCCCCACTTTTCCCAGCCCTGTCATTTGACTGTATTGAACAGAGTACAGTAAATAAAGTTACAAATTCTCATCTCATTAATGCCATAAAAACATTACATAGGGAAATATAAAAGTGAATATAAGGTTATTGTAACCACCAATAATAGTTTCAGCTGTTATATGACCTGGAGTAAGCTGAAATGCCTCTGTGGGTGCCTGCTGCACTTTTTAGTTAGATTTGTATCATAGGAACAGATCCAGACCTCTGTGATTGGAGCTCTGACTGCTGCGGCAGCAAAAGACCAGTGCTGGATCTCTGCAGCATCCTAAATTTCATATGGGCGAGAGAAGACCACTCCCCTCATCCGTACGGAGTTAAGCGAGCCAGACCTTACCTTAGGATATCTGATTGGTTGTTATGGGCAACATCTCCACTTTTACTTTCCCGCAGCTTAGTAAATCTAGCCCAAATAGTTGCTTAGATGTGGAGCAAAGCAGGAACAGTCTGAAGGTGAGAGACAGAGTAGTATGGACATAATGGGATGTATCTCCTGACAAAGAACCTGATTGTAAACTAATAACATCACCCGATTATGCAAGTTGCTTGCGAAAGACGGGTAATTCTCTGTTAGAGAAGTACTGATGAGAGACTTGTAGTTAAGTTGATTGAATTGTACTTTATATTTGAGGTAATGTGAAGCAGGAGGCTGGCTTGTTATGCACTATAAAAGTATTGTACATTTCTACCAGTACAAATTTACAGCAAGTCAGCATATTATATCTTAATATTTTATCATTCACAGTAATTCTGTTGTAATAAATGAATTCATAAAAGGAACAGTTTATAAACTGTGTCCTATGTTTACAGGCATATGCTTTAATTGTGCCTAATGAATTTGTATTACTAAATACAGATGGTCCAGAAGTAAGTCATGGCTACTATTAAATATGTGACAATTAGCTGCAAGAGTTGATGTGCGTTAGTCATTCACATACTCCTGGGTGTTGCAGTCACGCTGTTTTACAGCCCTAAATTGTTTTCTCATTCCATTTGTGTCTTCTGATGGCTGATGTTACTTCAGTGCTTAGTAACTTTTGGGATATAACTGTGGAGTAATCCAGCAGATATTTGTAGCTAAAATAAACATCTCCTCACAAATTCACATAACACAAGAGCTCTGCAGATGCCGGCCGCCCGATCTCACACTAAATTATTGTCTCATATTTACCTGAAAGATCATTTTCCCTCCATTTAACAGAGCAGCATACCACAGCAATAATTTTCAGTGAATTGAAGGTCTGCAGCTTTTGTTAAGGACAAGAGCAGGAGTATTATTCTTATAATAACACCTTTCAATGAGGGAAAAATGAGAAACTGTTGGCTTAGGCTTTAAGGATGTGGTACATGCCCTTTCAGTGTAAGTGCACAGTTTATAGATGGAATAGCCTGGAACAGCACAACATCAAAAAGAATAAAAGGAGAAAACTTCAGCACTGGAGGCTATAACTTAATTATTTACCACACAGACCTAATGATAATCATTTTCTTAGTCATTTCTCTGAATGACACAGGCATTTTAGACTGGTCCTGTACTGTATTAAATAAAATAAAATATTAAAGAATTTTAGAATATATCTTACATGTAATGTGTGTGCTATATAAAAAAAAATGAAAATATAACACAATATGCCACCAGTGTACAGAGTTATGTTATTGCCTTTGCTATTTGCATTAAATTTGTAAGTAACCAAGAATGTGACTTGAAATCCATGACAGAATGAAGGAAAGGGTTGCAGTGATGGTACTTGGTAATGTTGGTGAATGAATAGAACCAGGGTTGCTGACTCTCCCAGAATATCCGGGAGACTCACGAAATTCGGCCAGTTCTCCCGATATTGCGGGAGAGCCTGCAAATCTCCTGCAGAGGGCTTGAAGCCTGTAGTTTCATGAAAACCACAGCCTCAAGTCCTGCTCCCCTGCCTGGCAACACTGGTATCCTAGTGTTGCTAGAGGCAGTGAGGGACTCAGTGATGCAATTTGCATCATCAAGCCCTCCCCGCATCCCTAGTAAACCTAAAAAAGGGGGTAATTGGTACTCATTATTGTATCATTATGCCCCGCCCCTGAAAGCATCTACGGCTTCCCTCCAGGATCTCCCGGAGTCAAGCTATTATGAAATTGAATAAAGTGGCAGCCATGTTGTAACAAGAATCCATTTTGTTTTAGGCATCCATTTTGTGTATTGCTTCAATTAATATTAGTTATTCAGTTTATTAGCAGACTAGAAACCAAGTGTGTGTATAAGACCTTAAGATAAGGAATGTATGTTGGAAGTTCTTGTGACTTATAGCCCAGGATGTGGAGGGTGATGTGCAGCTGGGTTTGTTATGTTGTCTAAGATATCTTTGAAAGTTAAGGTCTGTAGGAACCAGATGGTAAGACTCAGTTTTCAATTAACCTATATTATGACAACAGTTTGATATATATTTTTCTATAATAACGGGATATCCGGCCTCCCCTATATGGGCCTTAGTCTTACGTTATGTGTTTTCATTTTCATTAGCTGCAGTAGTGACGTATTATCAAGATAGATAATTCAGCGAATCATAGAACGCTATTTAGATTAGATTTCCTCCTAAAAGTTTAGTGACCAGAGTGCTATAAAAATGTCATCTTAACTGTAATAAAAGGACATTTTGAAGCGATAAGGGCAGTTTTCTATTGAAAACTGCCCCTATCACTCCAAAATGAACTCTATAAATAGAGCCCTGGATCTGGATCAGTTTGTGTCATGCCTCCAGCATAGAATCCTGTGTTTTGTTTATTGTTTATCTGAATGAGTCATTGTTGCTGCTCAGCTCCTAGTTGCTTTGTTTAGAAGTTTGTTCCTATCGGGCTCCCTTTGGTAGCAATGCATCTTGGGAGTTTCAGACTCCATTTTCTATCTCCAAGTGTATGTGTGCCTATTTTAGGTGCCTCCCTTCTACTTAGCATCGCTGGTAAATTCCCAAAACCCCACTTGCCTTTAGATTACTGATTTAGCCCAGAACCACCAGTTAATGTGTATCTACTAAAATAATTGTACTCTGTCACATAATCACCCAGGTTGTTTGCGTTAGTTCTCCAGCTGCACGTTATATATCCTGCAATGTGTTCATGCATGTACCTACCATTTGCAATGCTGTACATATGTGCTATGTTCATATTGTAACTGTATTGTAATTGTATTTCTTGTCTGTTCCTATTTCAGTTTTACCTCTCCTCTCCTCTCCTCTTACATTTATATACGACATATCCCTATGTTTTGTGTTAACCCAACTTCCATCTAAGTACTTAATAAACTCCAATGTTTAGACATCTGCTTAGCTTGGTTTGTTGGAAGACAGAGAGAGGTTTAGCTGCATGTCAAGTTACACACAGGCCACAGGGTAACATGTAGCGAGGACAGAACAGTTTGCCCGTCCAACAACTAAGACCCCTGAGATTAGACATTGCTCTCATACACACATCGTAAAATCCCACCCCAGATCTTTTGGGGTCTTCCTACTGAACATCTCTCCACTTCTGTAAAAACTTAAAGTTTTTGTGCATACTAACTGGTGAATAACTACAATAATCTGCAAAGCATTGTGGGAGATATTCCAACACATAATTCTCTGTTATACCCTATTGACACTTAGCCAAAAACCCAGGATATTGCCAGCTTGGGTTGAGGCTCAATTTGAATGGGTCTGACTGCTTCTACCTGAGTCTAATTACCTAGGAGTCAGACCGTAATGACCCGGAAGTCAAATCCAGGACAATTGAAAGGTTATTCCTGGGTCTGACCTGGGTTGCCTCCAGTATGAGTCATCAAATTGAGGACTGACCGTAATTGCCATGACAGACCCGGGTTCAAAAACTTAGGATATTGGTCAGTGTGAACGGTAAAAAATAATTTTTTTAAAAGGTGAATAGCGGGGACACACAGCAATAACCCAGGTTCAAAAACCTTGTGCATAACCAAGTTATAGTATCCTCATATTAATTATTTCTGCACTTTACTTATTCACAGGATCTCCAGTGATTTCTATATTGCGTTTTGTACAATGCTGTTATTCAATCATGTTTTTTTGATAAGCTAATGGCAATAGTGATCCCCTAATTTCAGGGAGACATTGGTGTAATCAAGGCTTTATTAAGACTACAGAGTGCCCTAAAATAATACACTAATAGTGCCCCTACAAAAACAATTCAACAAAGGCTATTATTGTATATTATATTATCCTAATGCCTATACGGCATGTTTGTGATCAGCACAACATAAGGAGTTCTTTTGATCATAATATAATGCAGAGTAAAATCTTGTGATCAGAATACAATACACAGAACAGTACAAAATGTCTTCTAGTAAATGCCATACTAAAGAGAGGACATTCTAATGATTTTTTACCATATTAAGAAATCTCTCGTCCTTACATCGTCCATAAATGGTTAAAATTCAGTTTGCTTTGTAACTTTGCTATGTATCATGCAGTAAGTATATTCAATGTGATGCACTTTATTCATGGTTGCCGACTTTTGGCAGCTTCCCTCCGGGAGATCCCGGAGAGAAGCTAGCGACACATGCGGGGGGCGGGGCTTAATGACGCGGACATTCCGGGAGAGTCGGCAACCCTGACTTTATTTGAAAAAGAATCCATATGAAATGCTGACTGTACCATTATACAGATTGATCTGTTTTTGCTTATATCTGTTACATAAATGCTATAAAATTCTTTCATTACTTGTATATATTCAAAAATGCCTCACATAAATGGATTGTATTAGACATGAGCAGGGGTTTAGTGTGTTACTTCTGCTTTTTTTTGCTGCAAGAAGATTTAGGGAATGTAGTGGGAACTTGCTGGTCAGTGTGGGCATTTATGTAGAATAAAATGAATTTATATTCACATAGTAAAACAGCAGAAATCTCAATGCAGCATGGAAAAGAAATCTTGTTTACTCAAGAGCCAAGACTAATGCCCTTAAGAAAAATAAAATTGATTAAGTTGATGCTATTTTCCATAATTCACAGGGCATGCACACTGAGCCATTAACATTATGCACTGTCAATGAAATGACAAGAAAGTTAAACCTGTAAATGGGTAATTTTCACTTAAATAGGCATGAAAATGATATTATTGCAGTTCATAACATGCTTTAGCTTTCTAAAGAGAAGATTTTTTGAACTAGGAATCACTTGACATATTCTTTATTACACTGAATAAGAAAATAAACGTGACAGGGTTACCCTCAGGTGCAGAGATATGATGATATTGTCAGAGCGCTAAAACTCAGGATCAGCTACTGCCCATTCTGATCAGAGAAAACTAGAAAAACAAAATCTGAGTAGCCTTAGAACCAAATATCAGTGTAGACTGATTAAAAATTTAACAATCTGGGGCGGTGCCTGGCCAAGATGGCGGACGGACGCGTTTGGTGAGAGCTCCCCACACTGAATTATTACCCTTGGCGTATAGGGGACTCTCCCTGCGGCTCTCCTCGACACCCCGTATCTCCGGCACCAGAGGAGCGTAGGTGACGGCTGCGGGTGGTCTTTCAGGACAGCGGAGGCACTGTACCCGCTCCTGAAACCCTTGCGGCCTATTCCCGGCAGCGTCCCGCCGGACCTCTCCATACCCTGACGTCACCGCTATCACCCGCTGCACAGAACTTGCGGTCAGGGGCCCGGAGCCTGCTAGAGCCTTGCGGCATCGAAGGAGGCGATCCCCAGTGGCATCTGTGGTGGCACAATATTGCAGGCCCAGCGGCAACAAGGCGGCACCATTTTTAGCAGAGTACGGAGGGCTCACGTGGTGGTACCCACACAGCGGGGTAAACTCACCAAGGAACCCTCAGAGACTTATCTCACCCCTCAGACTGGGCTGTATGAATAGGATCTCTAGCAGCCTCCTCACCTACTATTATCTCTCAGGCCGTTACTATTCTGCAGTCTGACCCAGCTAGGGTTTAGGTACTGTGAAACCCCTCAGGACATTACCCTCTTTCCAGCTGCCCATTATTACTCTCACTCAGCTCTAATCCCTCTAGTTGCTTACTGCACCTATTATTATTGCTACTTACTGTATCTCACCTGGCCAGTGACAGGGGAAGGTTTAACGGGGTACCAGTACAACGCACTCTCTCCTGTACGCCTGCTAGACACTATATCATCACCACCTATGCCTGAGGGCCACAGTTTCTTCCATCGCACAATCTTGTGGATCTGATGCGGTAACCATACCATTGAATCCCCCTGGGAACCAACTATTTAACTATACTACAGTGTGTGCTTCCACATATACCTCTTCTGATCTCGCAGCAGAATGAGCAATCAAAAAACCCCCGCCAGGAGCAGGAAGGCAGGAAGCGCGGACATTTCTCAACACTTCCCTAAACAGGGTAAATACCAATCTCAGGCCTCTCCTTCCTCCCCCCAAGCGGAATCCTCCGACCAAGAGATTGATCCTGATGGGGCCCCCTCCACTAAAGCAGATATACGCTACCTCCAAGCACTTATCCTGGATCTTAAAACTTCTTTTGCTTTTGAACTTCAAAAAGCGGTTGGGGCTCTGCAGAAGGATATATCGGACCTGTCCAACCGGACTCAAACGTTGGAAAAAGCTGCTATTGATCACCAGCAATTTCAAGCATCTGTCAATGCCGACCTTGATTATCTCAGCAGGGAGGTCGAATTCCTGAAAGAAAAGAACGAGGACCTCGAAAATCGAGAACGGCGGAATAACTTAAGGATCAGAAATGTCCCTGAAACGGTGGAACCAAAAGATATCGAGCCCTATTTGCTTCGCCTTTTCCACTTTCTTCTTCCATCATCCGCTGACGGTTACTTTGCACTAGAGAGAGCGCATCGAACCTTGAGACCCAAGCCCAAGGACGGGGAACCCCCTAGAGACATTGTTCTCAAATTCCTTTCTTTTCGCAGTAAAGAGAAAATTGTACAAGCTTCCCGGAACTCAACCCATGTTATGTTCGCCGGAGATAAACTTCAGATTTTCCAGGACTTGGCTCCCTCCACCGTCGCTAAATGCAGGGATCTCAAGAGCGTCATCCAGGTCCTTCGGGATCATGGCTTCCGTTACAGATGGGGATTCCCATTCCGTTTGATTGTGGAGGCCAATGGTCGGATGCACACTATAAAGACACCGGAGGATGGCCGACGTCTGCTTGCTGGTCTAGGACTTGCTCCACAAAGCACTGCTGGGCTTCCAAATCAACTGTATCCTTATTATATGGTGGTTCTATGTCTTCCTTAAGGGACTGTTTCACAGGACTGCCTTCTCGGTATTGTGAGTTACACAATTAATGTTTTAGATTGCATTATTTCGAGAATCTCATACTGTTATAATATTGCTATGTTTTCAGGTTTGTGCTTTGACATTTAAGGATCTTTTATCTGGTTAATCACACTGTAGTAACGTCTTAATCCTCAGGTTACTGTTTTCCTGGGGGGTTCTCCTCCTTTGTCCGTCTGGTCACCCACTCTCCCCCACAACAAGGGGTATATACTGTGGAAGTATTTCATATAGCTCACAGTTAGATCCCCTACACTCAAGTCCACCGTACGCCTGGTGTGTGTAAAAAAGTAGCTCCCCCACCCGGTTTCGGGTGAAAATAGCTGCTGTCCCCTCTCTATCTCTTTTTCCTACTCCTCTTTCTCTTTCCTATCTCTTCCCGCGGGTGCCGTATATTTTGTTTTAGCTTTCATGCCTCTAACTTTTTTGCCCGTAAATGCCAAAGGGTTGAACACCCCTCAAAAGCGTTCGTTGCCGTTTTCTGCTCTGACCAAAGCGAAAGCGGACGTAGTTTTTATACAGGAAACTAATTTTAGTTCTTCCAGCCATCCCTCACTGTCCACTAAATTCTACCCTACGGTGTACTACTTCCAACTCGGTTAGCGACCCTGATGGCCGTTTTCTTATCCTGACTGGTAAGCTGGGTCCCACAGATATCACACTTGCTAATATATATGCACCCAACATATGTCAAGCCTCATTCTTCCATAAGTTTTTTGCTAAATGGCATGATCTTAGCAAGGGCCAATTAGTGCTGGGAGGGGATTTCAACACCGTAATTTCTCATATGATGGATAGGTCCTCCTCCCGTTATTCAACTCCTACACATACAGGGTCTAAAGCTCTAAACCGGCACCTTGCTGAGTCAGGCCTATTCGACGCTTAGAGGGCGCTGCACCCCACGGTAAGAGATTTCACTTTTTACTCCCATCCCCATCGTGCTTATTCCAGGATTGACATGTGGCTCACCTGCGCCTCCCTCACCCAAGCCCTTTCTAGCGCCGCCATTATCCCTGCCAAGTGGACTGATCACTCTATGATCCCCATCACTCTGGACATGGGGAGCTGTCCCGTAGGCCGGTCAAACTGGCGATTGAACGAATCACTTTTGCGTCTTCCACAGTTCCACGAAGTGGTTTCCACTAAAATTGGTGAATATTTTGACTTAAATACTACCCCAGACGTCCCTATATCCTTACTATGGGAAGCCCATAAGTCGGTAATTCGAGGAACTATCATTCAGTATGCCTCACTTCATAAAAAGAAGCAAGAAGCTGCCACCAGGACACTGAGTAGGCAACTCCATTTCCTAGAGCAGCAGCACAAACAGTCCCTAGACCCATTGCTCCTAGAGAAACTAATGAAAGTCAGGGGGGAATTGCACACTTTACTGGCAGAACAGACAGAGCGTAAATTGCGTTGGTTGCAGCAGCGATTTTATGAAAAGGGTAACAAAGCGGACTCTTTGCTTGCACAGAAGCTCAGAGCCAAGAGGGCCATGCAGGCTATCTCAAGCCTGAGGGACTCCAGCGGTACTTTATTGCACGACCCACGAGCTATTAATCACATATTTGAACAATACTACCAACAATTGTATAACCTTCCGCGACGAGATAAGCCCACACAGAATTCGCTTACGCAAGCCTACTTAGACACCTGTCAATTACCTAAGTTGAGGGCAGACGCGATCCAGATGCTCAACGCTGATATTACTCTGGAAGAGGCTCAAAGGGCGTTAAAATCCCAGAAAGCACATAAAGCCCTTGGCCCCGACGGCTTCCCCGTGGCTTATTACAAATCATTTGCTACTGCCCTTCTGCCCCGGATTAGGGACTTGTTTAATCATGTGTTGCACAGTGGTACTTTCTTGCCTGAGGCTACTAGGTCCAAGATAGTCGTAATTCCGATGCCAGGAAAAGATCCCACGGTTTGCTCCAATTATTGCCCGATCTCCCTCATCAATTCGGACCTGAAGCTTTTCGCTAAAGTCTTAGTGGACAGATTAAACAGGCTTCTCCCCTCACACATTAATCCTGATCAGGTAGGGTTCATTCCGACACGGCAAGCGGCAGATAATACTAGACGCACCATAAACTTAATCCATCACATTAATACGTCTAAACTTCCATCTGTTCTGTTGGCGCTGGACGTCGAAAAGGCGTTTGACCGCCTTTCGTGGGACTTTATGTTAGCCTCTTTGTGGTCCTATGGTATCTACGGTAATTTTCTGTCTGCGGTCAATGCTCTATATCACTCCCCATCTGCAGCTGTTTTTAGTAACGGCATCTTATCATCGGCATGCAACGGCATCCTGTCATCGGCATTTCCCCTTAAGAATGGGACACGGCAGGGCTGTCCCCTATCACCTCTTATATACGCCTTAAGCATTGAACCCTTAGCTGCCCGGACACGCCGCAACCCCGATATCATTGGCATAACGGTGTGCAACCGCCAATACAAAATATCTTTGTTCGCGGACGACGTGTTACTTACGCTCGCCAACCCCCATGCCTCCCTCCCTAATCTGTTTGCAGAGCTTTCGGATTATGGCTCCATATCTGGCTACAAAATTAACTGCGCTAAGTCGGAAATTTTACCCCTGCATATCTCGAATTCGGCCCTTCAGGGGCTGAAGACGAGTTTTGCCCTCCAGTGGCGCTCCAATTCCCTGAAATACCTGGGGGTCCAAATAATGCACACCTATGAGACATTATATGCGGCAAATTATACCCCCCTCCTCAGGGCCATAGCTTAAGACTTAGAAAAATGGAAACCACTTTATATCTCTTGGATAGGTTGGATCAACGCAGTTAAAATGAACCTCCTACCCCGCTTGATGTATTTATTTCAAACTCTCCCAATACAGGTTCCAACCCCGGTACTTAAATCCTTGCAATCTGCCTGTATGAGGTTCATTTGGAATGATACAAAACCCAGACTCCGTAGGTCAACCCTGTCTAAACCCCCGATTGATGGGGGTCTGGGCTTGCCTCTCCTGCAAAATTATTACATAGCGGCGCAGCTGAGCCATATGGTCACCTGGCATTGCAAACCGGGGACAAAAGCATGGGTAGACATAGAAGATGGACTTCTTGCCGATGGGTGTGTAGCGTTCCTTCCATGGCTGCCAAAAACTTATAGGCCGAAGGAGGTTACTGGGATTCCCACAATACACTTCACGTTAAAAATCTGGGATTCTATTTATTGTAAGTTTGACTTAACTTCTTACCCATCACCCCTGGAGGCACCCGAGTCTCTCTAGGAGTGCCGCTCAACAGACTGTTACACTATGGAACACTAAGGGGATCGACCGTTTTCTCCATATTATGGGACAGTTTGCACCCCAAACATTCGAGGCCTTTAAGACTAAGTATGACCTCTCGCCGACGGCATTCTTCCCTTATTTTCAAGCCCGCAAGTTCATCCAAACTCAAACTCGAGCTAAGACATTGCGACGCCCGACTCAATTCGAACGCTTCTGCATATATTCGGTGGGGCAACGCGGCATGATTTCTATGTTATATCACTCGGTTCTCCGGCCCTCATCTGGGGACCGCGAATCATTTGAAATTGCTTGGGAAGAGGATTTAGGGGTACAGATGGACGATGAGGGATGGTCGGATATTAAACTTCGTATAGCTAAGGCATCTATTAATGTTGGTATACGCGAAACGGTTTACAAGGTTTACACCAGATGGTATTTGGTTCCTCTCAGACTACACCTTTTTTATCCTTCTGTGTCAAATCTGTGCTGGCGGAACTGTGGGCAGGTGGGGTCTTTTTTTCATATTTGGTGGAGCTGCCCTACTATAGTTCTTTTTTTGGAAGGATACCATAGCTCTTCTCAATCACATTCTAGACACCACCTTACCCTATGAGCAATGTGGACACCGTCCTGACAACACCAAAGTAAAAGTAGATAAAATGACAGCGATCAAGACGCGTCAAGGAGCTGGCTTGTCAATCTTGATCGCTGTAATTTTATCTACTTTTACCTTGGTGTTGTCAGGACGGTGTCCACATCGCTCACTGCTGAGTTGCCTTGTTTGAACTTTCCCGCAATCTATATTTGTATATACGGACCGCGAGGCGGTCTAATTTCCATCTGAAGTCTGGGACTCACTTCTACAGATCTGTGTGGTGCCTATATTGAACCAGAGGGAATATTGGGAGAACCAACCCCCACCTCACAGAGGCTTGCTGCTGCTCACACATTCCAGGTCCATACTGTTGGATGTAATACCTAACGGACCGGAGATGGACTTTTACACTCTTCATTCCATCTGCAAGTCAGGTGAGCGGGTGTAATACACTCACAGACGGCTCCCTAAACTTACTACCATCTATTTTTGATTACCGCCTGATTATACATCTGATGAATTTCATTATACGGCAATACCCTACCTAACTCAATCATCATACGCCTCGACATTATACAGCCGCTCTGTCATTCATTCAATCTAATCATCTTTCAGACCTTGGTCTGACTCAAGTTGATTTTTATATATGAACCAAGTGAGACACAACCTGGAACATCTAGATTTTAATTGCTTATCGGTACCTGACAGGAGTTTAATTATTGTGGAATTATTAGGGATCAATATTGATTAATTCATGTTAAACTATGATATTCATTGTTGTAATAAATTGTTGAATTTTTAATCAGTCTACACTGATATTTGGTTCTAGCGCTACTCAGATTCTGTTTTTCTAGTTTTCTCTGATCAGAATGGGCAGTAGCTGATCCTGAGTTTTAGCGCTCTGACAATATCATCATATCTCTGCACCTGAGGGTAACCCTGTCACGTTTATTTTCTTATTCAGTGTAATAAAGAATATGTCAAGTGATTCCTAGTTCAAAAAATCTTCTCTTTAGAAAGCTAAAGCATGTTATGAACTGCAATAATATCATTTTCATGCCTATTTAAGTGACTTACACCTGCAAAACCATGATGCAATGTGAGGGGAGGCAAATTTAAACTGTGAGAACAGAATCAAAACAAAGAGGTGAAATTTCTTAGCTCAACTCTAATTGACAGATTAAACACAAAGCTATGCAGTATGGGAGTTCTATGTGTAAAAGTAAAGTGTTTTCGCTGCATGCTAAATAATTCATAATAATTAGCACCCCGTACTTTGCAAAATGGTTTAGCCGAGCTGGACACTTGCACCTGGTTTGCTCTTAAGATGGCCATACATTGGGATGATTAGAAGGGGGTGGCCCAATAAACATGATGATTCACAAAAGGGAAAGGTCCTGTTATCGGCACCATACATCACTCCTATTGGGACAGATAATTCTAGCAAAAGAGGGGGAAGGGGGGGCAGGACAGAGCCATGCTAAAATATATATAAACAAAGAAAAAAGGAGTACACAGATTGTGTGTGCTCTAGACACCTTTAAATAGTGCACACCTCATAATTAGCAAGTAAAACTAAAATATATATATACTGGCTGCTGCTGCACTGACATCTTTGAAGTATACTTCAAAGGTGTCAGTTTAGCAGTACATAGATCTGCAGCAGCAGCCAGTGCAGGCAGTAGTAAAGACAGGTATCAGACAAAGCTGCGCTGTGGGGGGCGCATCTTCAGCTGATCCTTGTCTCTACTACCTCCTGCACTAGCTGCTGCTGCAGATCTATGTATAATGCTGCACTGACACCTTTTAGTATCACTTTTGATAGGCATTATTATAATAGCCCCAATATACAGCATATAGAGTTACTACACTTTATAGTATGTATCATGGAAATGGTGGTTAAACTTTCTGCAAGCACTCGACTAACATTGCAAATACACTAAAAGTACAAACATGAATGAAATTAGCTTAAAAAAAGTAATAATATTTTTATGGGGTTTTTTTTTTAAAACCAATGCAATGAATAAGCAGCACAGTATTTCCATACCCTTTGTATTATGTTCAGACGGCTGAATACAACCCCAAGGTTGCAATAAATGTAGTGTAGTGACAGCTTTAGCAATTCTTGGACATAGACATGACCCGTGGCTGTTGTATATTTATGTCTGCATTCAGGTATGGATTGAATGCAGTTGCATGGGCACACATCCTTACTGCACATTGGCTACATCCTTCTACCCTTTCCTGCCATATAACAACTGGTTGTACAGAAATTTACATTCAGATCTGGATCACATGTAATTTCTTGTACAACATTTCTGAACAACACGTTTAGTTCTGCATCAGGCTCATACATTTTATGACTTTCTGGGTCTATATACCAAAGTTGGTCAATAAGGAGGAGTTTCTATTTGTTTTTCGACCAATCCTTTTTTGCACACTTATAATAGAAATTGTCAACTGCTCAGTGGTGCTCATTCAAATGTTCTTATTGTCTGAAAACAGTAGGATTGCTCATAAGGCGTCAGCAGCCAATCTGCTGTCAATACACCGGAAAAAGGAAAACTTTTAGAATAAAAGCAATTTTCAGGCATCTGTTATCTCCATCATAAAATAGCAGAAAAATGCTTATTGAAATTCAAATTTGGAAAATCACGACAATATAAAATAAGCCTTGTGCTAGCAAGTCTTCACACCAGAGCCATGGTGAAAGATATCATTAGGTTTAATAGGGAGAGGTGTTTTCCCATTATTAAATAGTGTAATGCCAAAACACAGACAAATAAATAGACCTATGCACCAACTGTCAACAACGGATTATACCAAATAAAAGAATGATTTTTGATACTTACTGTTAAATCTATTTATTTGTTTGTGTCCATACGGGGTAATAATGAGAGCTAATTTAACTGCAAATGAAATCAACTCTCTACAACCTCCACCTGCTTGTGGCTTAGGACTGGATTCAGACTCCCACAATTTGAGTGTATCCTTTTCTTTCTGCCCACTCTTTACCTTTTGTGCAAGCTATGAGCGGCTTGATTGGTTCACGAACCATATGATCTAGTGCTATATTTTTTTTTTTTTCCGGAGGAACATCTAGATTTTAATTTCTTATCGGTACCTGACAGGAGTTTAATTATTGTGGAATTATTAGGGATCAATATTGATTAATTCATGTTAAACTATGATATTCATTGTTGTAATAAATTGTTGAATTTTTAATCAGTCTACACTGATATTTGGTTCTAGCACTACTCAGATTCTGTTTTTCTTTATTACACATTAGTGTAACATATACAGCAGGGTTGCCGACTCTCCCATAATATCCGGGAGACTCCCGAAACTTGGACCGTTCTCCTGGTATACCTAGCGTTACTAGGGATGTGCGGGGCTTGATAATGTCATCAAGCTCCGTCCATCCCCTGAAACACTAAAAGCTTACAGGAGTGATTGACAAGGGGCGGGGCTTAATGACATGATTTGCATACATTGCATCAATAAGCCCCACCCCCTTGCAGAAATTATGGGAAGCTTTAAAATGTTGGCAAATCTGATATCAGGCAACCCTGATATACAGTAATGGGTGGCTCCAGAGCTGCACTTACACCTGCAAAACCATGATGCAATGTGAGGGGAGGCAAATTTAAACTGTGAGAACAGAATTAAAGCAAAGAGGTGAAATTTCTTAGCTCAACTCTAATTGACAGATTAAACATAAAGCTATGCAGTATAGGAGTTCTATGTGTAAAAGTAAAGTGTTATCGCTGCATGCAAAATAATTCATAATAATTAGCACCCCTTACTTTGCAAAATGGTTTAGCCGAGCTGGACACTTGCACCTGGTTTGCTTTTAAGATGGCCATACACTGGGATGATTAGAAGGGGGTGGCCCAATAAACATGACGATTCACAAAAGGGAAAGGTCCTGTTATCGGCACCATACATCACGCCTATTGGGACAGATAATGCTAGCAAAAGAGGAGGAAGGGGGGGGGGGGGCAGGACAGAGCCATGCTAAAATATATATAAACAAAGAAAAAAGGAGTACACCGATTGTGTGTGTTCTAGACACCTTTAAATAGTGCACACCTCATAATTAGCAAGTAAAATTAAAATATATATATACTGGCTGCTGCTGCACTGACATCCTTGAAGTATACTTCAAAGGTGTCAGTGTAGCAGTACTTAGATCTGCAGCAGCAGCCAGTGCGGGGAGTAGTAAAGACAGGTATCAGGCAAAGCTGCGCTTTTGTATTATGTTCAGACGGCTGAATACAACCCCAAGGTTGCAATAAATGTAGTGTAGTGACATGTTAAATAAGCTGGAAACTTTAGGGTTGGACTTAAAGCTAGTTGCATGGATAAAATCTTGGTTACAGGATAGACAACAAAGGGTTGTAGTAAATGGAATCTCTTCTGGGGATGGTAAGGTAACCAGTGGAGTACCCCAGGGTTCTGTACTTGGACCAGTGCTATTTAATATCTTTATAGGTGATATTGCCTGTGGTATTGAGGGGAAAATATGCCTTTTTGCAGATGACACCAAGTAGTTCTGGATCTACCCCAATGTCACCTAAAGAAATGTATTCATCTGTGAGTACCAATAAGCCTGTTTTCTCTATCAATCATATTGAGGGCACTGATTCATGTGGACATCCAAAAGACGTGTTCAGAGGAGTTGGATGTCCTCATCTGAGTAGACCATCAGAATAGCGAATCTAATGCAGTTCCAGATTAAACCCTCTGGAGGTCCCTACGCAGTCAAAATCTTTGGGCCCCCCCCTACCCTAATGTGTGCCCCCTAGTGGGATAACATTGAACTAATTATTGTGCACGTTCGCCGATAGATGGAGATGACTATACCCACTATAAATTGCACTACGTAGGTTACACTTTTGCCAATATTTGTTACAAACTGGCAGCTGACGAGATATTAAGAGACAATCTGTAATGCCAATATGATGTCTATGGTTTATGTCATTTAAGCTGTTAATCTGTATATTACATTAATACAGTGTTTTCTCTATAGTCTTTAATATAAAGTATCTTATGAAACAATTTAAGAAAATTTGATTGTAATTTTCTTTCAATATCAAACCAATATTATTTAGATCTTTTGTTGCGGGGCCCCTGAAAGGTGCGGGGCCCATAGGATGGTTCCTACTCTGCCTATTTGGCAATCCGGCTCTGATCTAATGCACCTAGCAACTGTCTATTGGAACTGTTCTACATGTCTAGGAACACATATGTTTATCTAGAAACACAGACGTCAGGAGTTATTTAGTTACTGATTAATTTATATACTTTGGTCCTGATATTTCTCAATTAAACTGAGCTGAGGTAAGACACACCATTTCTTGGACTGCTATCAAAGGGCCCATGTTTATCCTAGGCAGTGGCATCCCCAGCCTATTCCATGGCTGTATGTGTTCAGTCAGTACTTGCTTAGCCTTCAAATTACTGCTGTAGAACATTCAGAGTAATACTTCTGTCTGAATCTTATATAAGAAAATGGCAGTAGCACAATGAGTAATTTCCTCTCTTCTCAACTTCCCTCTGTATACTCTGAGGATAAAAATTTGGCTGATTTCCCATGTACTACAAATATTGAACACAAATTCTGTAATAAGTCAAAATTCTTTGTTCAATGCGCCTGTCACAACTGGTTTTCAGCTTCGTGCTGTAGTCCTCTCAGCATGCTTTGGCTGATTGTGCTTTAGTAAAAGAAATCTCTGTCAAGCCTTTACATTTTTCAGCACAATGGAAAGGACTTGCCTAAGGGTTTCCCTCCATCAATGGTTATTCGTTTTAAAGAAGACGTTTATCAGTGCCACTGTGCTGCACAAGTACTGGAAGCCAAAGGATAAAAGTCACACTTCAAGAAATTACAACAGGAAAACTGTGATTCACTCTTTAATATCTGGCAGCAAAACAGAAGTCTAATTTGTAGATTCCCTGCAGGTTTCCTCCCAATTGTTCATTTTTTACCGCAAAACACAAAATATTAATATGCGGTTCCTCTGCTGATTCTACAGCTAGAGCAGGAAAGGGATTACTTTTATTTAAACATCAAATAATACACACATAGCTTATCACCCTCTTTAAGGCATCTTTCCTTTATAGCGTATTTTCCCTTATAAAAGACAGGAACCATTTCAGTAAAAGTGGAAAATTATTTTTAACTACTTATACCGCATGCAGATTGCCACCCCTGCAAATCCCCAGGGGTTTTCAAACCCTGGGGATTTGCAGGGACACGCCGGGCTGCCGTTCACACTGACAGCGGTGACCCGGGATTTCCCAGGTCACCGCTGTGCAGTGGAGCCATGGGACCCGGCTTTTTAAGCAAACCCCTTCTTCCCATCTAAGACCCGGCTAGAGAGAGCCGGGGTTTGCGTTCAGATTGCCAGAAATAGCCGGGGTTTTCATGAAACCCGGCTATTTCATGAAAACCCCGGCTTTTAGCTGGCAATCTGAACGGGGTATTAGTGGCAATGGTAATTCTGAAATTATGCATGGTAGAGGGCACTTACCTCTGTCGGTAGTAATTCTTGAAACTTACGTCCACACCACCCTAGCTTGACTTTTACACATTGTTCTGCGTGCATACGGACACGGATTAATGCGTATCTGGGCTTTCCTGTCCTTCCCCTTCATTTGAATGCCTATCCCCATCTGTAGTGTGAGTTCTGTATGTCAGAAGTATGCTTGAGTATCATCTGGCGCACACATGCGTCAATGTTACTTGTCATGTGGCTTACACAAATGACTTGCGTAAGTCCTCTGATGTTATTAGTTCTGGATCCGGCTCAATGTGATTATACCATGGATGCCAACTTCTGCAAATGAATATCAGGGTGATTATTGTGATAGCACTACCAAATGGGTGTGTCCTGTGAATATCCCCACCCATGAGTGTCTATCGATGCACCAGGAAAACTATTAATAAAATGGCAGTTTCAGTTTTTCTGGATTGTTAAATTGTCATTAAATAAATGATTTCAGTATTTATTGTGTAAACTGTGAATAGAAGATCCACGACTTCAGAGATGAATTTAGAAAGTTGGGAACTGCTATTAAACAGGTGGCAAATACTGTGACTTTTTCTGAAGTGCTGCCAGTACACAAATATGAAGGAGATAGAATGTGGGGCATTCATGATTTCAATCTGTG
>WWET01003065.1:17368-28338 GCA_011038615.1 Limnodynastes dumerilii
TCCCCCATCAGGTGTCTAGTCCTCTCAACGTCCCCCATCAGGAGTCCAGTCCCCCCCAGCGTCCCCATCAGGTGTCCAGTGTCCCCCAGCATCCCCCATTAAGGCCTCCACTTACTTACATGCTGTCCTGCCGCTGCACTCACTGCAGCGCATCCCCGGCCGTCTTCCCTGTAGTCCCGCCGCTGCTCTTCTCCTTTGCAGCGGGACGCAGGCTCTATGACGTTGTGTGACCCCAGCCACAACCAGCTCTGCAGCGCGGGGGGTGCAGGCTTCTAAGAGAAGTCTCCACCCCCCTGCAAAACAACCGGCGGGCCATATAAATGTCCTCAGCGGGTCGCATGTGGCCCGCGGGCCGTAGTTTGAGGACCCCTGCTCTAAAGCTTAATGATTATCCCACTGTATAAGGCTTTTATCTTCACCTGCCTGTGGGAAAATCATATTTCACCTTTTCCTTTTACTATCACTTTGGAGTGAACTGCTACCCCCTTTCCTGAATATGCCTCACATTAATAAACTTCTGTCCAGGGGTCTACCCCACTATTTCTCTGGGACCCCTTTGGATTACAAGGTAGCAAATCACCCCCACATACATGTAGATCTAGCTGCTATCACCAGAGTAATTTTGCTATCCCTTATTGCAGAAATGAAGGATCTTCTCTCCTCCATACATGCAGATTTTTTAAAATGCTCTCCGCGCCCTTTGCTTGGATGTAGGCGCCTTGGGTTTCTGCCCCAATCATGTAGAGCACAGAGGAGGAGGTGGTTTCTTTCCAGAGTAGACAGGCTCTGACATAGTTCAACCTCATAAAGCGCTAAATGTGCTACAAGATCATCATGAAAATCTGGACAAATGGGGCCGCCGAAACAACTTTGGCAGTCATGGGAACCTGGAGTCTCTGGAGTCAGACTATCTCTATCACTATCTTAAAAGGCTGCTTGCTTCTCCGGTGTCCTGGAAGATCTGTTTCTTCTGGACAGAGCCCACTGAGCTTTAATAAATCACTCACCAGAAATACTCCTAGAAATGTGATCCTATCGCTCCACTACTTCTCTACTAAAGGAGTTGTATTGCTGGAGCAGGAAAAGTTCAAGCCCTTCAATATGAGGGAGTCCCACTCTAGATCTTTCAAGACCTCTTTCCTGCAACCCTGGCCAGATACAACGATTTCAAGCCTATCACCACTCTACTTGCAGCCAACAATGTTAGATATAGATGGAGGTTCCCATTTAATCTCCTAGTGTTGTAATAAAACCACCACATTGCAGCAACTACATTGGATGATAGAAAAAACAAATACAGGAGGAGAGGAAAGCCCTGGAAAAAAAGCACCGCCTATTTATTACACACCAACATTTCAAATTTAACTTTTATTAAGTATGGATTAAAAAATGCCAGGTGAAAATATAGGACAATATCACAAAACATGTGTATTAAATTTAACGTACAGCATTGCACTATAAAAGAAAAATATTTTTTAAAAACCAGGTATATGTAAACACTCTCTCCACTCCTTAAGTCTCACTAATTCACCCCCACCCGCTTGGAAGACACGCCTTGAAACAGCTCTCAGCAAAACGCACGTCGGCAACTCCAGGTGCATCCGTCTCCCTCCTGTCTCCTCATCCCCACTTTGCCATTCATCCACCGGTAAGATCATTTACATTTTTGGCCATAAAATAATATAGGACTCCGTTGGAGTGAAGTACAACCGAGAGGCGGTTTTATTATTTTCTTTGATTTCCATACGAATAGGGCATGTATAGGGTATCTCATCCTCTCTGACTATAAGTAATTCAGGTCCCGGTGTTTCACTGCGGGTGGGGGTGAATTAATGAGACTTAAGGAGTGGAGACAGTGTTTGCATATACCTGTTTTTTCTTTTAAATATTTTTGTTTAATTGTGCAATGCTGCACATGAAATTTAATACACGTTTTGTGATATTATCCTATATTTTCTCATGGCATTTTTTAATCAATACTTAATAAAAGTTAAATTTTAAATGTTGGTGTGCAATAAGTAGGTGGCACTTTTTTTCGGTGCTTTTCTCTCCTCCTGCATTTGTTATTTCTATTAATCATCGCCACTGAATACACCCAAATCAGTTCCCTATTACTTATAGGATTTTCCTGTGTAATTACGGACATATTTCAGCAGTATTCTGTGTGGTCCTCAGATCTTTCTCTCTCTACATTGGATGATGCTTATTCCCTACTCTGTTAATTTGGCCAAGCGACTGATCCACCAACTCAGTCCACCCAAGCTACAACAAGTCGACCCTCACCATCCACCCCTGCACCCTTTTGTCCTCCATTTAGGAAATGGAACACTTCACCATGAGGGACTCTAATTTTTGCTATATTTCTCTCTTACTTGGTTTCCCCTTACTCTTTCTACCTAACCTTTAAGTCTTTCTTCATCTTATTCAGCCCCCTACTGGCATGGGCGTTTTAAGAAGTGAGGGGGCCCTTGTGAAGGATTTGTACATAGGCCCTCCCCCCGCCTTACCTGAGACAGGACTGGTCCGATTCGTGGACATTAAAAGGGGTGGGGCTTAACTGCACTGTAAGCCCTGCCCCTTTTTTAGCCCGCGAATAGGGACAGTCCCACAGCAGGGGAAGGGGGGCTCATTCGGCATCTATTTCTTCCCTCCGGAAGATCTTACAGGGAAGAAATAGATGCCGAATGGGCCCCCTTTCCCTGCCAACGTGCAGGATGAATGCCACAGGGCCCCCTGTCCTGAGGGGTCCGTGTGCACCTAACACCCTGCACCCATTATAGATACACCTATGCCTACTGAGTTGCAAACAGTACACACTTACTTGGTAACTTTTAAGAGCAATACTCCATACATATTGGCGTCTATGTTCCTCTCAGCCTCACCCTGGTACTCCACACTTGGTCGGCCTGCCCTAGACTCATTCCCTTCTGAGATGCTGTATAAGCCCTTTGTCAACCCTTCCCTCTGTTACGATCCACAAAGACCTATGGACCTTTCTCATTTCATACCCCGTAACAGATATTGATACCACTTTCCACAAACAAACCACCCATGTCTTAATGGCAGCAAAATGTTTTGGTGTTTTTCGTAAAATTTGTCAATTAGCATTCAGCATAGTCAAATACTTGTACATTACAGTTTGAAAATGCATTTATTACAAGGTTAAGTCACAGTACTGTACAGTAAAAAGTAATCTAACAACCATAGTTAAATAACAGTACAAGGGGGAGGGGAAAGATAAACACAGGGTACATGGGGTGGGGAGGGGGTTTGAGTAGCATCAATACAAAGGTTACAAGACTACAAGGGACTCCTTACCTAATTAAGGGCTCTAGCTCACAAACTGTTTATAAAGGTCTAACTCTTTAAAAGTAACCAGGGGTACCAGGTTACAGCAAATTCTGAACATTTATCCAAAGTAGATAGGGTAAGGTACTCCATGTCCATATATAAGTCTGCCCTATTACACCAATCTTTGAGTGTTGGGGGCATAGGGATTTCCATCAAGCTGGAATCACCGATTTCACAGCGTTAGTAAGATGTCTGCTTAGAGATTTTTTTGAATACCGTTATTGGGAGTGGAAAGAGGTTGATCAACCAGTAGTTAGGCGTGTCAGGAACCCCTTCCTCTAGTACATTTGAAGCTACACGTAGCACAAAAGACCAGAATGGATGTAAGGAGGGACAACTCCACCAGATATGGAATGGGTCACCAATCATAGAAAGGCACCGCCAACACCTATCAGATGTAGTGGGGAGCATTTTGTGTAAAACTTAAAGGCATCTATACCAGCGGCACAGCAGCTTGTATTGAGTTTTCCTAACAGTGGAGCTCAATGAGGAAGCATACATGAACTGAAATATTTTCCACCAATCTGTCTTTTCTAGTGTATACCCGAGAACTTTTTCCCATGCCAAGGGGAATCGGGGGGTTCAGGCCAGAAGTCAGTAACTAACATTTTGTATAACAAAATTATACAGATGGCGGGTAACTGCGCTATAGTACTACAAAGGAGATTCACAATTTATACAGTCTTACTAGTTCACTTCTCAACCTTTGAATGTCCTTTTTCAATAAACAATGAAAAGTAAAAAAAAAGTCCACCGTACCTTCCTAAATTACTTCAGTATTGGAGACTGTATTTCTTTTTCATTCAATAGTTCTACTGAAGGGCGTATGTCATTTTCTATTCTTCTTATTCTTATCTTTTTTCCAGATCCAAGGATCCTCAAAAGAAAACAGGACACAAAATCCTTGTGCGATACTTCAGGTAAGTTTCCCCTCAAAAGATGTAACCGTTCTACTCACACTCTTCCCCACTTGTTTTGGTGCGTTGATTTTGGATTCTTTTCCCGATCTTTCCACTCCCTCTTCCAATCACTCCCAACGTCACCTCAAAACAAATGGAGAACTCCTCCTTGTGTAGCACCAAAAAAATGTTACATAAAAACATACAAGTGCTACTCACATTCCTTCCATCTTGTATTGTAAGCGTTGATTAAACTGAAGAGTAATACACAGGCTGACTACCCTGTATATACCCTACTCTGCACTCGAACTGCTGATAAAATCAGCATTTTTCTACTGTACACTGTATAATCAGATACAATAGCTGTACAAGACCTATAGCTGGATAAATCAGCATTTTTCAACTGTACACTGTATGTTCAGATTTAATAGCTGTACAGGCCATTTAACAAAAAGTTCTTAAACTGAATTACAGCACCATATTTTATTGTTCATCTTAATAAAATATCTTTTTACCCCCCTTACAGTGTTTTGTGTGTTCTGTTTCTGTTTTTGTCGATGTTGTCCTCATCTGTATTACTTGTTTATCCCTTGTACATTTGGTCTGCGCTTAGTTCACCCACGAACAACACTTTCACCCAATTAAGAAGCCCTTTTAGAACTACAGCAGCAGACAATTCCCATACCTAGCAGCGCAGGCGCAGCACACCACAACATTTTTAATCCTATATACCTGCTTGAGAATACCGAGGTACCCCGTTTGTTTCCAAGCTTATGAAAGATTTATGCCGGTTGTTAAAGATTGACAGAATTACCACTTCGGTGTACCACCCACAAACAGATGGTCTGATAGAAAGGTTTAATCAAACCCTTAAACAAATGATAAAGAGGGCAGTGTCTCAAGAAAAGCGAGACTGGGATTTGCTTCTACTTTATTTGATGTTCGTGGTCAGAGAGGTACCCGAATTCTCTACAGGGTTTAGGACCGGGTCCAGATTTAATACCGTCAGGTGATTTACGCACGCAAGGTGTGTAAATCACCTGACTTAACTGTGCCCTCCAGATGTTACGCTAGGATTACTATAGTAATCCTAGTGTTGCAGCAATCCGACGGAACCTTGTTTCGAAATGGGCTAAATGGGCTTTACCAGTGCCCATTTTGCCTCGGGTATTGCGATATGGCCTTTGTTTGTTTGATGGAGTCACAATATCATGTTGAATGATCTGTGTCCTTCCCGGAATCTCAGAAAACAGATTTTGGACCTGTGCTACCAAATTCACAGCTTCCTGTTTCTGTCCAGGACTAAGGGCCGTATTCAACCGTATTTACCGATATGAACTACTGCGCATGCGCAGTAATTTTGTTACGATATCTACATTACTTTTTGTAACGTAGATTGCGTATACGTGGTCTTAAAGACCAGGACCAGGGGGGCACATAATGCATCAATATCTGAGTGCTGGAGCTGTGGTAGTTGAACGCTATCTAGAAATTGTTTAATGGTTTCTGGGGTTAGCTGAAAAGTAGAGATATACCCATTCAAATTATAGAGTTGGGAGTAGTATGCAGCGAATTCGTGCAATATCAGCAGGGTTACTGAATCTGCCTCCGCCTGGGGAGTCTAAGAATCTGATTCGGTTCTGAGCCTGTTTAGTTCTAAGCTTTCTGGCTAAGAGTTTACCCGCATGATTTCCAGCAAGGTAGTAGCATTACCGAAGTTTAGTAAGAGCAACTTTTGTGTTCATTAAAATTTTTTGTAATTGGCTCCTAGCTGCTGAAAGCTCTTTCCTAAGGGATTTAGAAAGGTGGAGTTGGTTCTGGTGTTCGAGCTAAGAAATTTTAGACTCTAAAATTGCTGCTCTGAATTGCAGGGCACATTACTGCTTTTAACGCACACTAGTAGGTCGAGATTGATGTGTCTGCAGTGTAATTTGTTTGGAGAAATAATTGTAAGGCATCAGACAACACCCTTTTAGCCTCAATAGAGGTGAGTAACTAATCAAGAAGTCTCCACCCAAGTCCATAGAGGCGGTGTGGTCTGACCACGTTATTGGGAGGATTTGGAGAGAATGGGATTGTCGAAGAGACCATTTGTCGGTAAGAATGAGGACAATGCGGGAGTTTGAATTCTGCACACTTGAGAAAAAGTAAAATCTTTACCCTTAGGATCATGCACTCTCCATACATCATAAAGGTTAAACTCAGCTAGGAGTTTCCTAAATGCTAATGATGGTGAAGAGGCCCCAATAGATTGAGAAGTAGAGGGAGGGGGGGATTTGTCAAGTTTTGGATCTAGCACTAAATTAAAGTCTCCCATTATAACTAAGCTGCCTTGTCTGTGTTTCAAAATGATCTCGCATAAATAGCGCATAAAAGGGACTTGTCTTGAGTTAGGGGCATATAAAGAGACAATTATAAGCCATTTGTCTTTAAGAAGGCCAGTTAGTATTAAATACCTGACATTTTTATCTTCAATTTTATTTTTAAGAGCAAATTGAAGGCCTGTTCTAAAAAGGATAGCCACCAGCTCCATTTCGCTTAAAAGGGCCATTGGGCCTGATCCAGAACAACGCATCGGAGCGAATTTATGCGTGGCGGAGATGTAAAATCGCCTATTTCTAAGTACTGCACATGCGCATCATAGAAAATACGCTCATTAGCGTAGCGTAATTGTGAACGTGTGGCCCATTCACGTATTTGTCACGTAAATACTTACGTGGGGGCGTGCCAATTTTACGTGAGTCAACAATACGCTCGATTTACGTGAAGTAGGTGGAGGTTTGTATTTAAAGTGTACAGTATGGGCGTGCTAAGTGGCGTACGTTCACGTAGTCTATACGTCCGTTAGCGGACGTACGCTGTTACACGAAAAAAAGTTAAGGTAGGGTTTGGGAAGCGGAACTCGGTGAAATACGTACATTCAAGGGGTGTGCTTAGGGGAGTGTATAGAACATACGCGTGCGAAAATACGTTACGCGTGGAAACGTATTGCACACGTAGTTCTGGATCTACCCCATTAACAGTAAAGCACAAGGGGAAACAATTATCTCTAAAGGTAGGAGGGTTTGAGGATAAAATGTGTGTCTCTTGCGCTGCTACTATGTCTGCTTTGTGCTTTTGAAAAGTGTTGAGAGAAAGACTGCGTTTTTGGGGTGAGTTTAAACCTCTAACATTTAGGGAAAGCAGTTTAACCATTGTACGTTAGCAAAAGGTAGATTTGAGAGAGCTGTGTGGCATCAGATATCGATTTTGTATTTGTACCAGTGACATAGGAAGCGTGGATGTTTCCCAATAGGGAGAGGGCAGGAGGGAAAAGGGAACAGTAATAAAAAGGAAAGAAATAACTGAAATGGCCCAAGACATAGGGCCAGAGCGTTTACCGCAGGGGATGTAAGGAATTATGCGATAAATCTAAGGCGGGGGCAGCCAAGCCATCTCCCACCCACGTAGTAACATTATAATACCACAGAAACAAAAGGTAAGTAACAGTGTTAAACCGAAGAAGTAATAAAACAACTTGCATTTATCGATATATATATCTTACCAACAAACTAGGTGTATTTAAAGTTTAGAACAAATCTAACAAACATCAGAATCGGAACAATTAAGTTCAAATTATTCTGTAGAAAGCTATATTCGCAATATATAATATTACACAGAACCATCAAAGAACTATCAAAGAAAGAGAAGAAACAATAACATCTGTAGACAGGGTACCGTCCGATGAGGAAGGTCTGGAGCTGGTGGATTCCTCCTACTTTGGACCATTCCGAAGGAAGTTTGCAGGTCTAGTTGGGGAAGATTGGACCTAGGTTCTACTCGGATCGCAGCTTGATTCCGGCGTCCAAGGATGAGATTATATAAGTGGACCCTTCTCGTTGAATCAGCAATTTGACAGGGAAACCCCATCGGTAGGGAATAGCTTTGTCTCTAAGGACAGACGTGATGGGTTGAAACGACCGTCACTTTGCTACGGTGGCAGCTGAGAGGTCTGGAAATAATTAAAGTCCCTCCAGGATAGTAGTGTGGTCTTCTAGCAGCTTGAAGTATCTGCTCTTTAATGTGAAATAAGTTAAGACGTAGGAGGGTATCCCTTGGGAAGGTTCCAGTAAGGTTGCAGGGTTCTGCAGTCTATATATCCTGTCAATGAGCAGATCATGATCTTTAGCATCTGGAAGTAGCTTGTGGAAGACGTCAAGAACAAACTGCAAGAGTTCTTTATTGGAAATTGAATCAGGGATCCCTTTTATTTTAACATTGTTTCTATGGGAGCGGTCCTCTAGATCAGCCACTGATCTCGTAGTTGAGAGACTTCTGATTGAAGTGTGTCATGGGCATTGATTAAGTCGTTATGGGAGGTGACCAATTCCTCCGTCATGGACTCAAGATCCCCGATTTCAGAGATCTCAAATTTAATCTCTCAGATGGCTGTTTTCATCTCGGATGATAGATCCGCTTTAAAGGAAATATGGAGGCGGTACATAGTTTTACCTCTGAGAGGTGCAACCAAATCAATGGTGGCATCAAGCTCTTTGTGGAGTGCGGGAATGGAATCCTTAGATTTGGGAGAAAGTGGACTTGGAGAGCCCCCTCTTGGGAAGGAACTTTAGTGGATGCTTTAGTAGATTGCATCAATGGAAAGCGTATTGGTGGTGGCAGGGTTGCCATTTTAGATCTTTTAGGAGGCATAGCAATATGTGAAATGTGCAGGGTGGTTATTATTTATTTATTTTTGGTTTTAGAAGTGGCTGTCTTTCCCTCCTTTCCTCTCTTCTCTGCACTCCTCCAGATGCTCTTCGCCCTCTGGTTCTCCTCTTTGTTTGAGATATTCAAAAGATCATGTGTGCTGGTGTATAGTAGTTTGCTTACAAGTTGGGGGTATTGTGTTGCTTTATATCCTGGTGTGAGCCAGGGTCACTACACGGGTGGGAGAGGGATGAGAGATTATTTCATGATGAGGGAACAGCCACTCAGCTCAAAAGCAGGAAAACAGGACAGTGGTTAATGAAGGGATGGTGAGGGGGGGAGGCAGATGAAGAAGAAAAATTGGTGATACAGGAGAGTTCTAGGTGGGTATTATAGGGTGGAGGAACAGGGTATAACTGGACCGCTTGGAGAGGCTAGAGTGCTTTAACAGAAGGCTCTCTAACAGAAGGCTCTCTCACAGATCAGAGGTGGATCCAGAGCCGTCTCTCCCGTATGTAGCAATGCCGCGCAGAAAAGAAGGTTGCAGGTAGAGCAGCCGTAGCTCAGCAGTGGGTCAGTAGCGGCCAAAAAAACCATTACAGGGTAGGAGGAGTGCCACTCAGGAGCTGGATGCCGGCAATCGGCCCAAAAATGCCCCGAAGGCCCCAACAGCTAGTCCAAGGCAGACGCGGGAGAGCTACGGGCACCGCCAAGTCTTTCTACGGCGACCACCGAGGCTCACCAGAGGAGTCAACCGAGCAGGTGAGCAGACGGAAGATAAGTTAGGTGGTGCAGGAGACAGCCGGTATATGGCAATTGCACACTGCGTTCTCCGGAGCTCAATCAATGTGTGGCCATTCCACAGCTCAGCCAAGCCACGCCTCTCTCTAGCTGATATTCTCTAGTATGTAATAGGAAAGTGAGAGCTAGAATCTGATTGGTTGCTATGGGTAACATCTCCACTTTTACAAACCCACAGCTGAGTAAATCTGGCACTAAGACTTTCATTTTAAACTTTACATCAGGCTTGTCCAACCCGTGGCCTCTGGGCTGCATGCCACCAAGGACAGGTATGAATGTGGCCCAACAAAAAATATTATGAGAAATATTTAGTGATATTTTTTCAAAATCTGTACTAGGCTCTCGCTATTTGTACACATGCGTGACTTCAGTTTTACGGCAATGTGTGTGTCAGTTGGTTATGTTCCAAGTGCAGACAGTTGAATTGACGCCATCAGACGTTACATGTGCTTGTGGCGGCTTGTTGAGTAAAATACAGGGATTATCAATAACACCCCTGTTTTACATCAATACAATCCTATTATCTTTAGGAGTTGCCCACACTGAGTGAAAAAGTTATAAAGTATATTTATATTTCTAAGTGGCAGAGGTGTAATTGTTTTTCCCCAATAAGCAATTTTTATGCTCTTGGATATTATTACCAACTGTGTTTAATGGCAGTTTAGCTAAATAGATATATACTATACACATTCCCCTAATCATAACCATGTTTTGTTGTCTTTACTGTCCTAAATTAATTGTGTGCAGACTTTTTTAAGGAAATAAAGTGCTAAAACCAAAAATGGAACCATATTGCTGTAGACTGTTGCAAGATTTAATATATGTGTAATATTTGTGATGTATTTGCTATGAAATCTGTGATTAAAAAAGCGTTGGACATTAATCAATACAATATACTGTAATCAAAATCACACATAACACGCCAGATGTTTATTCTCATGAAGTAGCCTTTTTATCACCATATGAAGCAAAAATGGCAACGTTCCAGGAATGTAAACAACAATTTTCTTCTAATGAAGTATTCCTTATCAATCATTTGTTTTTAAGATAGCCCACTCCTATTACAGGAGTGTCTGCTCAGTATCTAGTTCCCTAAAATCTTACCCATGGGTCACATAAAACACTAAAACTGGACACTTTAAAATTTAAGTGGTTAAATAAAAGGTGTTGTATTACTAAAGCTATGTAAGATTAAACTATGAGCATGTGTGTGAGTAGAGAGAGCAAGGGAAA
>WWET01003065.1:42060-59264 GCA_011038615.1 Limnodynastes dumerilii
AAAACACAACATGGCCTGGCACTCTAGCCATTACTCAGTTACTAATCATGAACCTCTATCTTTAAAATAAAAGTCAGAGAATTAGTTACAAATATCTGCAGATATATGATAAGCCGTTCGGCACTTACAAGGCTTCTCTGTTGAACAGTCCTAACTCTAATCTTAACTCTAAACTTTAGAGCCCCAACTTTGGGTCACATATGTATATGTATATATATAGACCTATTCTGGTATATCTAATTTTTATTCTTTTTCACTGTGTGTTTTTCATTTACTACTGGTTCTGCTGGGGAAGTTGCAAAAATTCTCTCACACAGCTGAATTGTTAGTCACTAAACTTTCCCTCAGTTTTGCTACTTAAACTGCTGTGTGACTGGATCATACAGAGCACTGAGCACTTCTACCATGCAAGCTGGCTGGTCCATTGTGTGATTTATAGCACTTTCTCTTATGTATCAATCCCCAATATCCAATAGAGTGTAAGCTTGTAGCAGGGCCCTCTTACTGTCAGTTGTCATCCAGTCTTGTTATAATGATTGTTAAATTGTAAAGAGGTATGTAACCTGATGGGGCTATATAAAAAAACTGTTAATAAATAATTAATTTTAAAGATAGAATGTCAGAATGTCATGGTTATTGCTGTTTAATTGCAATTGTCTAATTGGGGATTTTGTGTTCACTGGAGCCTGTGATGGTGGGGACAGACTTTGCATCAAATTCGCAGCAAGTCACGGCCATAGATGATGGTCCCAAAATAGTGTCACCACTAAACAGCAAATTCTAAGTAGACAGGCTACCCAAACACAGGTGTGATTCGCCACTTCAATGATCTGTATTGTGACAGATCACTTTGCTGCAATGAAACACCACTTTTCGTCAGTCTGCCCTTAGAAGACAAGGTTTCCGCGACGGCATGGTCTCCGAAGAGTCTAACAGCGACAGCAGAGCCATCTTTTCCAATGGGCACAATGGTCAGTTGCCCATGGCCCCACAAGCCTAAGGGCCCTTGAGCACTGCTGCCCAGCCCCAGCAGTCAAGGCATTTTCAGACTGACTATCCTGCATTGCCGCTGGGGAGCCGAGGTAATCCCCAACTTCCTATGGGCCGCCAGTGAAAACGATAGGCCACAGCTCCATCTCTTATTGAATGGATCAGAGCTTCTACTTACATCCTCATGACACACCATGCGACTGCACTACTTTAGTAATAAACCGACACTAAATCAAAAAAAAAAAAAAACAAACACGCAAATATCTCACACAAGACACTGCAAAAACTTATTGTTACATGCTGCATATGGCAGCAGCATGTAATTGTGTCTTTGTGCTGCAGTAAGGAATTCTGGTCTTGGTTTCCCCTGCAGAATTCCTTCTTGCTAGGGATCCTGGCTAATTAACCTGCAGCTGGGATTCCCTAGCTGTGTATTTGGCTGTGTACAGTCAGCAGCCAATGGGGATGTGGCTCTCCCCTTAAATTTCTGTCACCTGATTGCCTCCTTCCCGGTCATAGCTTCTGTTTCTAGCTTTCAGCTTCTAGCGTTGCTGTCTGTGCTCTTGTGGATTTCTGTCCTTAGCTCCGATTCTGTATGCCCTTTGTTTCCCTGCTGTGTCTCTCCTGTGTGCCCTGTATTTCTGCCTTGCCTTGATCATCGTTCGTGTAGTTACCTGCCGTTTGTTGCGTGCAAGCCCCTGTCTCTGTATCTGTGCTATCAGTTTATATCCAGCCTAGTGCTGGCACATGTGCTGTCTCCACCTGCGCCTATTGTATACTCCAGTACTGAACTGGTTAACCACTGTGTTTTATCAATCTGCACCTCTTACATACTCCAGTCCTGAACTGGTTAACCGCTGTGCAATTTCCACCTGTACCACTAGTATACTTCTGTGTGAACTGATTCTGTGCTATTTTATCTACATTATCTGTATTCCAGTCCTGTACTGGTTCAGTGCTATACTATCTGCACTATCTGTATTCCAGTACTGGTTCTGTGCCACTCACCTGTGTAAGTCTGGCCTTTCCCTGTTCCTCTCTCCTATGAGTTCGGTTCTGGGGGGCCGCAACCTGTTGTTGGGGTGCAGCCAAATCCATCCCCACCATCAGGGGCCATGGTGAACACCACCTGATAACTAGACTCTGCGCTCTGGTAACCATTCTCGTAACACTTATAAGGTGCTGTTCATCTTCCACATTGATTGTTACAATGCTATCTTTAGTGACCTTCCCAAATATATAATTACCCCCTTACAGTCTATATTGCATTCAGTACCTAGACTTATAAGGTTGGTCCACATTGTAAATCTTTATATTGGTTGCTTGTACCTTACAGAATCAAATATAAAATCCTTTTCCACCCAAAAAGCCTTCAACAAGATTTTACCAACATACATACCCTCACTCATCTCAAGATTTATCCCAGCTTCCAGCTTGCTCTCTCAGATCTGCACAAGGGGCCGTATTCATAGATCCGTTTCAAGATCGGGCCACAACGCACAGAGCAGGCCAAACCCCCTCATTCAACGTCAATTGCATAAATTAGTTACTAATTTAATAAGTTACTACGCATGCGCAGTTCTAACGTACCTAAAACTACGCACGGGATCACCGGAAAAACGGATCTCTGAATATGGTCCAGGATCTGCAACTCTCTTCTGCACTTAATAAATGCTCTGATTACTGGCTACGTTATTTCTCCTGGGCTGCACCTCCACTCTGGAACAACCTTCCACAGCCATTAGGCCAATTGTCTACTCTCCAAACTTTCAAATGTGCTCTTGAAAACAGACAGAACAAGCTTACCAAATTCCTCAACCTCATACTTAACATTCTTCTACTCTGTATACAACACTTTGCTATCTATTTTCCTTTTCCATTACATGATTTACACAAAACTGCATACTTTCTCTTTCTATACTAAAAGAATGTCCTGCTACTAACACTGCTATAAGACTGGATCATACAGAGTATCTTTGTATCTTTACTATACAACTTGAATGATCCATTGCGTGAAATATATATAGCACTTCCAATTATGTATTAAACCTAATGTCCTGCAGATTTTTAGCCTACGAGCAGGGTGCTCTCAGGAGAGTCGTATTTCATCTATTGCAAACAGTATTAGAGTTTAGGTGATGTTTCCTACAGGGCCGGTGCTAGGGTGTTTGGCGCCCCCCTGCAAACTTTAATTTTGCGCCCTTCTGTTTAACAATTTGACACTAGTGACTAGATTATAATAACCGTCATCATACAAATAAATTGTAACCACAATAAAACAACGCAAATCATAGTCGCCACTATACAATAGTGTCCTAGTCTCCTCTATACATAGATATATATCCCCCATCCTGTCTCTCCAGCACAAAGTATCCTCATCATGTGTATCCAGCACCCAGCATCCCCCATCATGTGCATTCAGCACCCAGTATTCCCATCATGTGTATCCAGTACCCAGTATCCCTATCATGTCTCTCCAACACCCAGTATCCTCATCATGTGTATCCAGCACCCAGCATCCCCCATCATGTGCATTCAGCACCCAGTATTCCCATCATGTGTATCCAGCACCCAGCATCCCCCATCATGTGTAGCCAGGACCCAGTATCCCCATCATGTGTATCCAGCGCCTAATATCCCCCATTATGTCTCTCCAGCACCAAGTATCTCCATCATGTGTCTCCAGCGCCTAGCATCCCCATCATGTGTCTCCACCTCCCAGTATTCCCATCATGTCTCTCCAACACACAGTGGGCCGTATTGCATATGCGGCCGGAGTTTACGGATATGAACTACTGCACATGCTCAGTAATTTCGTTACGATATCTACGTTACTTTTTGCAACGTAGATTGCGTATACACGGTCTTAAAGAGATCTGAATACGGCCCAGTATCCCCATAATGTCTTTCCAGCACCCCCATAATGTCTCTCCACCACACAGTATCCCCATAATGTCTTTCCAGCACCCCCATAATTTCTCTCCAGCTCCCAGTACCCCATTATATCTCTCCACCTCCCAGTATCTCCATTATGTGTCTCCAGTGCCTAGCATCCCCATCATGTGTCTCCAGCTCCCAGTATTCCCACCATGTCTCTCCAACACACAGTGTCCCCATAAAGTCTTTCCAGCATCCCCATAATGTCTCTCCACCACACAGTTTCCCCATCATGTCTGTCCAGAACCCCCATAATGTCTCTCCACCACACAGCATCCCCATCATGTCTGTCCAGCCCCCCCCTCCTCTCTCTCTAGCCCCCTCCACCACACAGTATCCCCATCATGTCTCTCCAACACACAGCACCCCCATAATGTCTCTCCACCACACAGTAACCTCATCATGTCTGTCCAGCAGCCCCATAATGTCTCTCCACCACACAGTTTCCCCATCATGTCTGTCCAGCACCCCCATAATGTCTCTCCACCTTCCAGTATCCCCATCATGTCTCTCCAACACACAGTATCCCCATAATGTCTTTCCAGCACCCCCATAATGCCTCTCTACCACACAGTATCCCCATCATGTCTGTCCAGCATCCCCATAATGTCTCTCCACCACACAGTATCCCCATAATGTCTGTCCAGCACCCCCATAATGTCTCTCCACCACACAGTATCCCCAACATGTCTGTCCAGCAACCCCCTCATGTCTCTCTAACACATAGTATCCCTATAATGTCTTTCCAGCACCCCGTAATGTCTCTTTACCTCCCAGTACCCCCAGTACCCCCATCATGTCTCTCCAACACACAGAATCCCTATAATGTCTCTCCACCTCCCAGTACCCCCATCTTGTCTGTCCAGCACCCCCATCATGTCTCTCTAGCACACAGCATTCCTAATTTATGCCCTGTCCAATTAATTACCTTTGAAGTCTTCTTTCTTCTGGCTGCTACCTTTCCTCCACGGTGGGCTCCAGCGTCATCAGTGAGGGGGAGGCGCTGTTGCACTCTGCATCTGCCTGTCACGCAGGCAGAGCAGAAGTGAACGGACGCCGCTGTTAGATTCTGTAAGGCGTTCTCACCAGAGTGATGAGAGCACCTTACATCGCTTTACAGCAGCGTCCATGTTAGTGCTGCGGTGCAGGGAGTGGGGGGATGAGCGCCTATCCAGCATGGCGCCTGGATGCACCGCATCCTCCCCCGTGGATCGCGTCCCACCGGCCCTGGTTTCCTATCCCAAGTCTAAATAACAGTGTCTGTGTGCAGTAAGCAATTCAAAGATATATCCCTGCATGCAAAGAATACAATTTACTTGTCTCCCCCTGAAATCAACATGGTTTTGCCCAGGTGTAACTTTCCTCTCTTAGGGCCTGATTCAGAGATTGAAAATAAGAACTTAAAGTTACACCTGGGCTAAACTATGTTGATTTCAGGGGAGTCAAATTTAATTTGCTGCAATAGTATTATAGTTAAAAGGTGATGTTTCCCAGCTCAAGTCTAATTATCAAATTAAAAGTGAAGCTGATCAGGTATCTGTGTGCAATAAGTAAATCAAAGCATTCTCCCTGCATGCATAGAATAAAATTAACTTGACTCCCCCTGAAATCAACATGGTTTTGCCCAGGTGTAACTTTAAACGGGATGATTACCCGCTAGGGAAATGTCCCTGCATCGGCACCATACACCTCCTCTGCTTGGACCGATAATCTTAGCAGAAAAGGAGGGAGAGGCAGGGCTCTCGGTGCTGCTGCATGTATATGTACAAAGCTGCTCTGACTGTTAGAAGTATACCTTCAAAGCTGTCAGAACAGCATAGTAGATAGATATGCAGCAGCGTTTATTGCAGGGAGTAGTACAGACATGGATCGGCTGAAGCTGCGCTTAACACAGTTCTAATTGCTCTAGTGTATGGCCAGCTTAAGTCTGGTTTTGTAATGATTGTTAAAATTTTAAAGCACTGCATAATATGATGGTGCTGCATAAACATTTTTTAATAAATAACCAAACAAACCAATAAATAAAATATACCTCAATATATGCACATAACCTAATATAGGTGCATTGGACATATGAAACCCTAAAATGAGAATATATAGAAACCTATATTGGTGACATATTGGTTCCTATTATTATTGAGCACTCTCTAGGATGCAGTTTGTCTTCTATGGCAGTCACTAAGATGTAGTGTGTATTGAATGTAGGTCAGTAAGATACATTGGGCCTGATCCAGACCTATGCCCACCGCCGCTAGGACGGCGGGCGTAAGCGTAAGATCGGCTGAAAATCCAATCTGCGCATGCGCCGGGCAGATGTTGCCCGGCGTCGCTACGGCAATGCCCGATCGTGGATCGGGCGTCCATTGAACAGAAGCGTCCGCATGGACAATTGGGACCGCCTGTTTTTTCTACTACCCACAAGAAGAATTTGTAAAAGTGTAAATGAACCAGTCAATGATTGTCTTAATAATTCTCCAAATTTTCCCCTTCCATCATATTTAAGCCAAGGGATGATGGGCCAGATTTACTAAGCTGCGGGAAAGGAAAAGTGGAGATGCTGCCCATAGCAACAATAAGATTCTAGCTGACACTTTTTAGTATGTATTAGGAAAGTGAGAGATAGGGCCTGATCCTGAGTAACGCCCGCCGTCGCTCGGATCCAGGATCGGGCGTCCGTAGCAGCGCCGTAGGGACGCTGGAGGGGACGTCCTCCAGCGTCCCTACGCTCACGTTAGTGCTGGTGGGCGGGGGGAGGTAAGTAAATGAGGGTTGGGGGGCGTGCTAAGCGGCCATACGCTCCTGTGCGAGCGTATGGCCCCTTCCTTACGCCGGCTGAAGTTAGGGTAGCCTTCAGCTGGCGTAAGGAAGGGGCCATACGCCCGCACAAAGGGAGTGTCGGGGAAAGTGAACGCTGATACGCTGTGCTTTAGTAAGCACAGCGCATCGGCATAGGTCTGGATCAGGCCCATTGTATCATGTAAGAAGGCTACTAGGTTTTCATGTGAAATGTATGGCAGATATAATAAATATTCAACAAAAAAACAAATAAACGTTGCCTGAAACAGATATTTGGAATGTTACTTTATGAACACAAACCTGTGATACTGGGAATCTTTGCTGCATCATGCTGAGCTGTGGATTTGTTCTTCTCTTGCTTCTTTCTTTTTGTATTTGCAGCTCTGACTGAGCGGAGCAGAACTTCACTTGCTTTGAAGAAAGCCACTAGAAAGGGTTGTTTTGATTGAGGGCCGTGTCTGCCAATGAGACCAACTGACTTAACATTCACACTCCTACCTATAAAATAAAAATATCAATAAAACAATAAATTATGCTAATGCAATTACATGTTAAATATTAACAGACTTGTAACTTTATAATTATAACTAATTCTTGATTTTGCATTTACTATAGCATATTTATAGAAGGAATGCAATTTTATGCTCAAGAGCGGCTTATTTACACACTTTCCCATTTCTAACTCTCTAATCGTAAACAGGCCTTTACACTGGGAATGTTTCAGACAGGATCCACTAGTTATGGGCCCTTTATTCAGACATCTGTGTGTTTACTTTGTGCTATTGATCAATTAGCACAGATATTATGCACCAGAGCATGGCCCGGATTCAGAGCTGCGCATCCGTCTTTTTTTCAGACGGATGTGCAGCCAAAATGTGCACTGTGCATGCCCAGAAAGATTGGCGCAAAAGTACCCATCTGACTGTGTTCACATCCGACCGGCCTGCGCCTGTGGAAATTATATTTAAACGAGAAAAGGGGTGTTTTTCTCATTTAAATATTGCTTCCACTGCAGTCCAGTGGCTGCTTAACAAGCACTACGCTTACACCATCTCTGGGATTGTGTAAGTGTAGACGCAGCTCACCGGAGCTGAAAAAAAGAAAAAGTAATTTGTAAAAAAAAAAAAAGTTATAAGCACAAAATTAACCCCTTCCCCTGCCACCCCCTCCACCGCAACATATGAAAATAAATAAATAAAGAACGGCCCGACGGGGCATGCTGGCGCTAGTAGAACTACAAACGCCAGCATGCCCTGCTATCCAGTGCCCACGATGCCAAATAGTGTGACATGCGCATTCATAAAAAAAAACAACCATACTGTGCCCTCTTAAAAAATACTTTCTAAACATCCACATGTGCCTCCAAAAAATATAATGAAATAAAATATGGCCATTATCCCTGTCCCCTTCCAAAAAAAAAAATGCAGTGCCCACATAATAAACTAATTAAAAATGGCCATAAGTGTCCCACTAATATATAAATCATTTTTAAAAAATGCCCAATATCAATGTTCCTGTCTTCCAAAAAATTTTGGCCCAAAAGTTTGCAAAAAAATAAATAGAAACATACTTACCTGCTGTGATGGGGGTTCAGTCTTGTAAGCTTTTAATCCAGAGGGGGTGGCCTTGGCAAAAAAAAACCCTATTGGAACGACACAAACTATGTCCTGCATGGGACAGGACATCCAGACGCTAATGTCAGTTGTACTGTCATTGGGGTATATTTATACCCTTTGGGCAATGTCAGAATTCTCGTTCTCTCGATAATTCTGAAACTGCCCAAAGGGTATAAATATACCCCAAATCCTGAATCCGGGCCCATGAGCAGTGTCAAAACTGACATGCATAGAAGTGCAGCTAAATTCACAAGCTGCTGTGCTCCCATATGAACTAAGCCAACCACTTTCTCATTTTAAGAGAATAGAACATCCTGATTTCTTGCACAGAGCTCATGGAAGTGAACACAGGTGGATCAGACACTTTAAACCTAAAAAAAAGGTGTAATTGCAGATGTGGATCAACTCCATTGTGTTTCATAGGTGCAGTATTGCAACTTCTAAATGTATTTACTCCTAAAACTAGCACAAAATTCACATTTATACTTTTAAACATGAGTAAAATATTTAGAGACATGACCAGAGGAAAGTGGTAAGGGGCCAGATTCAGAGCTGTGCTTCTGTCTTTTTTTTAGACGGAAGCACAGCCAAAAAGGGCACTGCGCATTGTCACATGAGTGCACACAGAAAGGTGGGCGCAAGGCTGTCTATCCGACTATCTGCATACGGCAGGACTGCACCAGTGAACTGGGAGTTCCATGATATTTAAATGAGAAAGGGGTGTTTTTCTCATTTAAATATGCAATGTAGTACTGTACGTTGTAATGGATCCCATCTTGTAAGCTTATAATCAGGGGGGTATTTGCAAAATAATAAGGGCAAAACAGCTAAGCTAAACCATTTTGCAAATTAAGGGGTACATGGACAGGGGATGCTGGTGCTTGTATCCCTGGGCATTCTGGTGCTTGTAGTGCCTGTAGTAGTAAAAACATATATATATATATATATATATTTATTTATTTATTTATTTTAAAAGTTTTTTACCTGAGAAATATATTTAAATATTTATTTATTTATTATTATAGTTTTTTTTTATTTTTGTTTTCTCAGTAAGAATGACCTGCGCTTTCCACATCCACCTGGGATGATGTAAGTGTTTGGTGGTTGCGCAGGCACTGTACACTACTCCTGTGCATATTTACATGAGAAAAACACCCCTTTTGCATTTAAATATCATGGAACTCCCATTTCCACTGGCGCAATAGAGGTGTATGCGTACACAGTCAGATGGCCATCCTTGCGTCCATCTTTCCATGTGCGCTCCCGTTGTAAGCATGCGCAGTGCTCTTTTTGGCTGCGTTACCGTCTGAAAAACAGCTCTGAATCATCCCTCTTACTACCCCAAAAAAGCAAGGAGTGCGCCAAAGCTTAAAGAACCCCTTTATTTCTGTTTACCGGCTTCATGCGTAATATGTTGCAAGAGCTTAAATATATTTAAAACTGAACATTTCTTGATATGTCATTCTTTATTCCCAAATGTCATGAGAATTAATATAATGAAGAAATATGATAAATGTAAAAAAATAATAAAAATCCTCAGTGTGATGCATTAATCTGTTTTTACAAGTTTGTTTTCAGACAAGTTATGTAGTTTTGTGTTTGAATTGATCCTGTTAAATTACACTTGTACCTCCCCCTGGAACAAAGAAAAATATAGCAAAACACTTAAATTGCATCAGGGACAGTTTTTACAAATAAACCTGTTCTTTTTTGGCATCTCAAATAACTTGGTGTGTCCACATGAAACAGGGACCGTGTCATGTGAAGCTGTGCAGCTGTTCGAGAACGTAGTGGGACACAGAGGTCCTTTTAAAAACCCAAAGTACTTAGTGAGAGCTATGTGCCGGTCTGGACAATATCAGTATCCTCAAAGGTTGTTTTAAAACACATTGGAAAAAATGTGTTCAATATTTCAGATAGCCATCATTGTAGCAGAGCAATGGAAAATAGCTACAAGCTCTAATAGTGGGCATCTGCATCCCAAATGTGAAACAATATTAAACAAAATCCAAGAAGTAAAAAAAGAACTCACAAGTAATCATAGATGTAAGCCTTAAACAAATAACCATCCAGGTTTTCGTTTAAAAAAAAAAACTTACAGTGGCCCCCTGCCAGAGTCTATATTTCTCAGAAAAAAGCCCATCTCGGGCATAAATGAAAGAGGCAGCTTGATTTGTGGTTAAAACCGTTCATTCTGCTTCCACTGTAACAAATGTATTAATTCAGCTCAGACTTCCTCTCTCTGGCAGCCTTATTGCTCTAAAACAGAGAAAATCAAGGGTCCTAGCCAAATACCATACCTTGAACTGACCCACTTCAATATATAAACACTTATACAACATGTTTATTCAGGTGTTTAGCACTTGAAATTGGTTTAAGATGTATCTGATGACACGGGGCACAGCAAGAGCAACCTGAGAGTAATAAGAGTTAAATAACTAAACTGTCGTCTTGATGAAACTGGTTTAGTTGTTACTTATATCAATACCCAATATGCCACAAAAAGAATTTGTAATTACAAACTTATGATTCAGAAGTCTATTTAGGTAGGTGGAAAAAAAATAAACGATGCCATAGCTATAGTCAACATAGTCAATGATGTCCTCATGTGACATTGACACAGTATACTCATGTATGTTTTTCAATACAAAGGACCGGATTCAGAGCTGCATATCCATGTAAAAACTGCTCAGATGCGTTGCGCATTTCCGCTAATGCGCATGCGCGAGCACAAAAGTATGGCCGTATTGCACTCGCTCTTACGAATCCGGTTGTTTTACTATGCGAAACGGGGTGTGTATAGACATGTAAATGCGAAAAAGGGGCGTCTAGTAGCAGGTCAACGCGCATCTGCAGCTTCAATCAAATGCACATAAGACTTTTGCCTTACACCGAGCATGGACATGGTGCAAGTGAGTTTGGGGCAGGCAAATCCAACTTACAAATTCAGTTCAGGTACGAATGAAAGAGTAAGCACCTGCTATAAATAAAACTAAAGCCGCAACACTGACATGTGCATATCCGCTGCATGTTTCAACCTGTGCTGCTGGTTCTGTGTTAAGTTTTTATAGTTAAAAATATATCATTTTTTTTTATTTTTCTGGTTATTAAGATGTTGTATATTATATTGTTCTAATATAAAGAAAAAAGTTTCTGGTTAACAATGATTTTGTGTGTATTATTAGAGGTTTAGGTTAGTGTACAATGATTCTAAAGTTCAAAGATGTAAACATTCATGTTGACAAGATTTTTGTAAATTACACTTATATTTCACAAACGTATCATTCAAACTTGTTTCAGAATACAATAAAAACAATAAAGCATAACATTAAACATTACACCAACAAAACATTTCAAACATAACAAAACACTAGTTTTTATTACATTTCAGCAGGTAAACTTTGAATAGAATGTAAGCGCTTGAATGTGTTGTCCTTAAGACTTGCGCGTACATATACTAAATTGACAGATTGCACGTATGCATATATGCACTTCCGCCTGCGCATTCGTCATTGAACGTTACATGCGATTCAAAGTCGTAATTTTATGCGGAAATGCGCAGCCTTGAATCGTCCGTATTTAAAAAAAATTGCGCATCCGCCTTGCGCCCACACGCAACTCTATATCCGGGCAAAAGAATGTAGGTTGTTGTGAAAGTATTTAAGAAATAGTGAAATACATATTAAGGACACTTATAATCATAATTAACAGCAAGACTAACAGTACAATGGAATGCATGACAGTTTTCTGGTCCGCATATGTGGGGTACTGATTCAGAGCCGCCCTTACACCTATGCTTTTAGGTGTAAGCGTACCGTGTTTTCGCACTGTGCTTGTGCGGAATGGGAGTGATCATAGAAAGGTGGATACACTCGCCTGTATACACTTCCATGTGCTCTGTGTGAGTGCGACTGGGAGTTCTACTAAATTGAATCGAGAAAGGGGGCCATTTCTTTCTGCTATACACAATAGCAGGTCGGATTCCCTGCACTTCAACCTAAAATTCTGCACTGCTTAGGGCTGGTGTAAGTATAAAACAGAGATTTTCAAGCTTGAAATGTTAGTTAAAACACAGCCCTACACACCTTACAAATATTAAATATTTTTATTAAAGAATCAATTATATTTTAAACACTTCTGGTTATATATTACACTATACTGGCTTTTTGCTTAGGAATTTTTTAAATATTGATATCATTTTTTTAGGGGTTTTATTTTGTGTTATTTTGAAACATGGAAACCTGTACAGGCTTTTCAATGACACCTTTCAGCCTATCAGCCTATACGCATATGTTTGCATGTTTCAAACGAGTTCCTGTTTTCAGTACAACCGATCCAGAGTTGCTACTGTCAGTACTCTGGGTTGGTAATGCGCTTTGCTTTTGCATGCAGCACTCACATACTCTATGTAGTTTAATATATTTAATCTGTAAATTAGAGTCGAGCTAGGAAATATCACTTATCAACTCTAATTCTGGGCCGGATTCAGACCACCGGATGTGTTGCATATACGTCCGAAAGTGTTTACCGAAATTTGATACTGCATATGCGTAGTAATTTTTTTTTACGTAATCTACATATCTTTTCATTAGATTGCGTATATGCGGTATTTAAGATCACATATACGCAATCTACGTAACAAAAAGATACGTAGATTGTGTAAAAAAAATGATTATTTAAATTATTATTATTATTATACACACGTATATGCAGTATGTCCGGTGGTCTGAATACGGGCCTCTGTCTTCACAAACTAAACTTGCTCTCCCATGCCTTTCAAAAAGGTTTTGGCAAGTGAATATTTAGGGCTGTATTCACAGATCCACTTTTACGCTGAGTTCCGTATGTATTTTTACGTTCGGAGTAACTGCGCATGTTTAGTAACTTTACGCTATTAACGTTGATTTTACGCACGGACGTCCATTAGGCACGTACTTGTGAATCGCACTTGGGGACATAAGTACGGAGGGGCATGGTTTAAATCCGTGCGGACAAAGTTACGTTAAAGTCGGTAGGGGAAGGCATTTAAATGACCACTTGAGGGTGCAGTTAGCTACATACACACGTGTGTAAGTATTATATGCATGAAAAGAGAAACGTAATAATAAGGGTGCTCTATGCTGGCGGAAGTCTACGTAAAGCCGTCTGCGTAAGCGGAGTGTCATGGGTGGTGGCTTGCAACGTACGTGCGAATAATTGCCTGCCTAGAACTAGCGGATCTGTGAATACGACCCTTATACCTGGATTTCCGTGCCCTCCAAACAGAGGATCCGCTCCTATAGACTATACATGAAGTACTTTAAATGAGCAATCTGCAATGCGAGTATATGAGGTATTGTAAATGTGTACACAAATAATCAAGAGAAGTAAATATCAGTAGATTTATTAAAATGTTTACTAGATTCATAACAAATATTTACATTATACATATGCTATCATGACTTGCCAGGTATCACTTATGGTTATAAAGGTTGTTTGGTGGAAAAGTACTGTGGAATGGTGAATGTGTGTGTGCTACAATGCTAATGGATATTATCCATTACTACACACAGACATAGGATAATACAATTTACAAAGAATAGTGATTACAGTCTTCAATCTACACACATGCACACTTACATTATTGTCTCAGAGGCCAATTAACCTGACAGTATGTTTTGGAATGAGGATGGAGCAGAATAACCAACAAAACCATAGGGACAATTTACAAACAACAAACAGGATAGAAGGATAGAAGGATAAAATACAGCCCATGGCCTCAGTGCTGATAACATTGCATGTTGACATAAACTGTTCAAGACGAGTTCAATATTTCAGGAAATATTAGTAAATTATCAATTGTATTGCATTTTTGAATGACTTTTTCTTAATTAATCAGAATGTGATTCCTAATGTAAGATTAGTTTAGTTGCCTTAAGACATAGAAGCCCCAGATGTTTTTCTTTTATAATGCATTTGATTGCCAAGTTTTAAAGCTAAAAGTGGTGATGACAACTCCTAAATAGAAACCATGAGGAACAGAGGGGCTGCAAGCCAATTTTTGAAGAAGGTCCCAAGAACAACACCTTTAACTCTTTTTGTGTTAAGGGACAACTAGGAACTATTGCCAAACAGAATGTTTGCAATTAACAAAGGGTCCGCTTGACAACAAATTGCCAGACATTTTTTTGGCACAGTAAATTTTAAAGGTACACATTGAGAATTCTCAAGCACATTGTCATATTAGAGCAAAATACTGGTGTATTGTTATACATGTTGTTTGATTGTACAAGGCTGAAATGGTTATTTTATCAAAAGATAACTTTTTTGTCTTATTCAGCTGACTTTGGTTATAAGATAGACAGACAGACAAATAGCTAGACCGGTAGGGGCTGATCCAGAGTTTGAGAGTAAGAGCTAAACAGGTGCAAGTGTCCAGCTCGGCTAAACCATTTTGCAAAGTAAGGGGAGCTAATTAATTTTAATTCTCTTGCATTCAGGGAAAGAACATAGGGATATATAGAATTCTAATACTACCTCCTCTTGCAGTTCAAAGTTATTTGGAAGCATGTATATGAGACCGACAGCTGCCACACAGTATTGATCTACACAAATTATTTGGGGGGCTTTAAGGGGTGCCGCTAGGTGACTTAGCTCTCAATTTAAAAAAAAATACATGGTATATGACTCAATGTAAGGACTCTCATTCCTTAGAGTTAGGTACAAACAGATGCAAACAGTTGCAGATTTACTTCTGACACCATCCACGGAGCATGTGAGGAGGTCATTTATCTATTTCTAAGCTTGTCACATAGGAGATGCCCTCCATCACAAATGATAAACATTGTCCCTGAAGGGATGGAGTCACTGTCTCAAAAATGCTGTATCCGAAATAGAGACAGGTGAAAGCTAATTTTTGTCTCTCTCTATTTTGAAAACAGCACTAAATAAAAAAAATGATTAATGAATAGGTACACATCATTCAAAAACCGCCAACGCAGTCCCATCCCACCGCTACACTACTGCAAACCCTTTGCACAAGACTGGTAGGTGAGTATTATAGGGGAGTGTGTAGGGAGTCTTAGGGTTAGGCTGCGGGGAGGGTAGTCATAGGTTCAGGCTGCGGGTGGGGTAGTCTTAGGTTCAGGCTGCAGGGAGGGGAGTCTTAGGGTCAGGCTATGGTTAGGGGGTCTTAGGGTGCTGTGGTGAAGAAAGTCTTTGCTGCGAGGAAGGGACTCTTAGGGTCAGTTTGCATAGAAGGGAGTCTTAGGGTCAGGCTGTGTGAAAGGAAGGGTTAGGGTATTGGAAAGGTAGGGTTAGGGTAATGGACGGGGAAGGTAAGAGTAAGGATTAGGTTAAGTGTTGGGGTTACATTAATACTCATTATTTGCCGCTGCATCTCTTTGGTGGATTGATTGCTTCTCTCTGGCGAGGCAGATGCAATCGATTTCCCAGCCAGTTCGCAACTGGTTGGTATAAAACTACTCTTTCAAAAAACTGTCGTTCTCAGTGGCGACCCACAACCATATTTATAATATTCTGCTGCTTATTACAATATTGTTAAACACATGTTTCTCCCATTTCTGTACAGTTATTTTAATGTGTACCTCAGAGTTAACACTTTCTGTGCCAGAAATTGTAAGCAATAATTTAAATCAGGCCCTGAATACATTAATATCAAGTAGGATTTGTTCTGGGTCAGCAGACAAGGTAAAGTTCCCATTGAATATTTACTTGACATAAAAGGAATAACAACAAGATTTAATTCCTCATTCTCTCTTTAGATGTTGAAAAAGAATTTAACAGAACTCTAGATAAACTTGGTATCTGAAATTTAAATTACAGGAATTAAAGCCATTTATCACAAAACTTTTTATAATGCCTTTGTAAAGGGAATTATATATCAAGATTTTTAGGTATAATTCAGAAGCCTTATACATACGAATTCAAAAATCTAACACATAAATCCTTGCCAAAACTAGGAAATAGATCCAGAGTATGAAAATAAGAATAAAATGGAAAATTTAACACTTGGTCAAAACCAAACTGTATTGTATTTTATTATGTACTATGCTGTCCATCCCTGCCCTGTATGTCTGTACTATATTTTGTTGTTGTATTTTGTACGCCGCTGCGGACACCTTGTGGCACATTCAGTCCGCAGCAGCTGTGAAGTTCCGATAGCATCACCCATAATGTCACATAAAGAGGCGGAGCATCAAATACTTGCAGTTATGATTGACAGCGGGCCGATGCACAGGAAAGGAGTTCCCTGCAGCCTGCTACAGCCCTCCAGCAGCAAGTATTAGTGGTAGGATACTGCCAATACCTGCTGCTGGAGAGATGAGATGCTTATAGAAAGGCTCTCTCTCTCTCTTTATGGGCCCAGGACAAAAATCCAGGCAATCTAACACAACATGAACATTGGAGAAGATCATTGGATCCAACACAGATCTCCGTGAGACTTCCATGTGCTTTTGCATGCCCCTGTCATTCCCCTCTTTCGGACTTACGTGTCCAGAACACTACCTTAACTGCTGCTCTCTGCCCCCGGCCCCTCATTAACATGCCTGACCCCGCCTGTCTGGCGGGATTAGGCAAGCGGAATTGAAGGGCCGGCCTCTTCTCTGGAACTTCCGTAAGTCCCCTTATGACCCTAATTCTGTATCAGGCCTACTGGTGTAGCATGAATTAATGGCGACCGGAGCAAGTGAATGCTACGGTGCTTAGTGTAGTGAGCCAGGGAGAGAGTGAGCATGTTCCCTTATATTTGCTGGCTAAAATGAAGTGTTTTTACTCAAATGAATATTGATTGTTGAGTTATTCTTTTCATACCTAACATTGAGGGAGAAAATTAAGCCATCTGCCATTACACATCTCCTCTCC